>CAWUFW010005465.1:2500-10000 GCA_963921515.1 Calotriton arnoldi | reverse complement strand
ACACCCGAGGGGCACTGGTAAGGCCAAAGGGGAGCACGGTGAACTGAAAATGCTCGAGGCCTACCGTGAACCGAAGGTAACGCCGGTGGGCCGGCAGGACGGGGATGTGGAAATAGGCGTCCTGCAAGTCCAACGCTACCAACCAGTCTCCGGGGTCGAGGGCAGTCAAGACCTGAGCTAGGGTGAGCATCTTGAACTTCTCCTTCCGGAGGAAGCGATTGACGTTCCGGAGGTCCAAGATAGGACGCATGTCCTCCTTGTCCTTTTTGGGCACCAGAAAGTAGTGGGAGTAGCAACCACGCCCTACTTCTGGGGTCGGAACATGCTCGATGGCCCTCTTGGCCAAGAGGGCCGTGACTTCCTTCTGTAGAAGCACCAAGTGATCCCCTGACATGCGGTGGAATTGAGGTGGCATGGCTGGGGGGTGGTCTCGAAGGGGAGGGAGTAGCCCCTTCGGACAATGTCCAAGACCCACTTGTCCGAGGTGATGGGACGCCAGTGGTGAAGGTGATGGCGGACCCTGCCCCCGACTGGCGTGCTGTGCACCTGAAAGGAGGGACTAGGAGGGCTTGGAGGCCGCGGACGGGTTGGAGGTGGTGGCCTGACCCGCACGCTGGTTGCCCGAACCGCCACGGCGGTATCCACGTCCTCGGCCACGCGAAGGCGCTTGCTGCGCGGGCCGTTGGCCGGGCTGTGGACGTGACTGGGCGCCCCTTCCGTGGCCACGAAAGGGGCGAAAAGCAGACGTTTGCGTAGGGCGCACAACAGCAAGGCCCAGGGACTTAGCAGTAGCCCGTGAATCCTTGAAACGCTCCAGCGCATGGTCCGCCTTTGAACCAAAGAGACCGACTCCATCAAAGGGCATGTCCATGAGAGTATTCTGGACATCCCCTGAAAAACCAGTGGTTCTCAGCCAGGCGTGGCGACGCAGCGCCACCGTCGTTGCAAGCGATCTGCCCAGCGAGTCGGCGGTATCAAGGCCACAGCGGATGGTATATTTAGCCGCATCACGCCCTTCCGCAATAGCGCGGGTAAGCAGTGTCTGGACCTCCTCAGAACACTGCGGCAAAACATCAGCCACCGAATCCCACAGGGAGTGGGTGTATCGGCCCAAGAGGCAAGCGGTATTAACAGACCGCAAGCCAGCACTGGAGGAAGAGAAAGCCTTCTTCCCAAAGTGATCCAGGCGCTTGGATTCCCTATCCGGAGGGGCGGTAGGGAAGGCTGTTTGGGAGGCAGAGGCTTGGACAACCAAGCTCTCAGGGGTGGGGTGTTGGGAGAGAAACAGGGGGTCGCCCGGAGCCGGGCGATGGCGAGGCACCCAAAAGAACGTCAGTGAGTGCATCGTTGAACGGCAGCACAGGCTCCGAAGAGGAGGCCGCCGGCTGAAGCACTTCAGTCAGGAGGTTAGTCCTGACGGCCACTGTAGGCAACTGGAGATTTAAGGCTCCAGCAGCTCTACGCAACACCGTTGCAAAATTAGCCCCCTCCTCCGTTGCCACGGGAGGAGACAGCATGCCAGAGTCGGGGGAGGTATCCAGCCCACTGGCATCCCCAAGTTCCTCAACCCAGTCCGGGTCAAACTCGCACTGTTGTGTGAGAGGGTCGTCAGACCCCTCCCAGCTCTCCTGGTCCTCCTCAGGTTGAAAAGATGGAGGAGGAGGGACATAAGGGACCCAAGGCCTCATCGGCGCCGGAACCGGCGTCGGGCGACGCCGGTCCGGCTCCATGTCCGGACCCGGGAGAACCGGGGAACGACGCCGCCCGGAGCCCCGGACGGCGTCGGAAACGGCACCGGGGACATCGGCGTCGGCGGAGGCGTGGTTAGGTCAACCGGCGTCGATGGAGGTTGCGGCACCACCGGAACCGGGGTCGAGGCCGGGGCCGGAGCCGAGGCCGGGACGAAGGCTGGTGGGACAGGCGACGCCGGGACCGGAGTCGACGGCGACGCCGGAGCAACCCCATCTGGGCCCGCGGGGCCCGAAGGCGCACCGGAGGGGACCTTGAGGCCCGAAGAGGCGGGCCATGGCCGACAGGAATTTCTGTACTTCGGCCGGAGTCGCCCCGAACCCGGGAAGGACGGGTAATGCGGGGGCAACTCGACAGGCACGTCCGGGGCCGCGGGGGCGGGGACGGTGCCGACAGGGACCTCAGCCGAGTCGCGCGACCGGCGAGGCGAGAGTCTTAGAGCGATGACGCCGCTTAGACTTCTTGTGCTTCGACTTACCGGAGGAGCGCGAAGACTTGGATTCCGACGAACGGCGGGGACTCCGCGTCCGGCCCCTCGACCTCTCCCGGGACCGGGGCTTGCTGCGGCGCGGAGCCGACTGCCGGACTTCAAGGAGCTTTCGAGACCGCTCTCGCAAAGCCTTCGGATGAAGTTTCCGGCAGTCAGGGCACGACTTCGTGTCGTGGCCTCGGCCGAGGCAGAAGAGACACTCGAGGTGGGGGTCCGTGATGGACATCATACGACCACATACCTCGCAGGGCTTAAAGCCGGGCATCCCTACGACACCTTAGGAGTCGTGAAGACTCGTTGAAGAGAACAGTGAAAAATTTCACAAAAAGATAGTCAAAAAGTGACTAGGGCACTGCTCTTCCCGGATCTGCGCTTACTGGCGCGGAAAAAGAAGAACTGACGTCAGCGCGCAGGGGCGGCGTCTAAGTACTGCCCGCGACGTCATCCCGGCGATCACGACGCCGACGACGGACGCGGAGCCGCACGACGCCGCCTACCGACGCGCAAGGGTACTGCTACGCAAAAACTTTCCGGATCCAGCCTGACGCCTGGGGATATTCTAAGGTAAGGAATCTGTCACTAACGTGTCTCTTTCAGATATATATATACACATATATATATATACATATATACACATATATATACACATATATATATATACATATATACACATATACACATATATATATATACATATATACACATATATACACATATATATATACATATATACATATATACATATATACACATATATATACATATATACACATATATACACATATATATATATACACATATACACATATATATATACACATATATATATACACACATATATACACATATATATATACACATATATACACACATATATATACACACATATATACACATATATATATACACATATATACACATATATATACACACATATACACATATATATATACACACATATATATATACATATACATACACATATATATATACATATATACATACACATATATATATACATATATACATACACATATATACACTGCAAGCCTTTGGATTTTGCAGGCGACTATTGCGGAGGAGGAGAGAAAGTGAGCCGAAGGAGGCTCATACCTACGTTTGGCAGGATCCGGACTCGGCGCTTTATTGATATTGTGGGACACATCAGGTATTGGTTGTGTGCACCAGTCTGTCCTGACACACCATACTTACCATCAACATCATGCCAGAGTTTACAGCGTTCAATACATCACTGTGAGACAATGGTTACTTTCGCTGTATCTTGAGGTGAATTATGGGACTTGTAGTAAGGTGTGTGCAGGCACGTGACTTTATCACCAATTATATCACCTGGGACACTGCACACGTGATGTTGCACCTTTGATAAAGGCAATTCGCCGAAACGCGTCAGGTTCATCACGCTTGAATGTGTCTGCGCCAATTGAAAATAAATGCTGTTTTACCGGACCCGGGCTGTGGCAAATCTCTCTACACACACACATATATATATATATACACACACACATATATATATATATACACACACATACATATATATATACACATACATATATATATATACACATACATATATATATATACACATACATATATATATACACATACATATATATATATACACATACATATATATATATACACATACATATATATATATACACATACATATATATATATACACATACATATATATATACACATACATATATATATATATACACATACATATATATATATATACACATACATATATATATATATACACATACATATATATATATATACACATGGGGGGGTTAATTTTATGTGTGGGGGCCTCTAAGGGCCCCCAAGCCCCGAGGACCACCACCCCGGGGCTTTATGTATAATGGTGCGGGAGGGCTCTGAGCCCTCCCGCAGCCCCGAGGACCACCACCTCCCCGGGGTTTCTTTTTTTAAATTAAAAACCTGTGTGGGGGGCTCCAGCCCCCACACGCCCGGGGACCACCACCTCCCCGGGGCACTAAGAAAATTAAAATGGGGGTCCGTTTTGGACCCCCAAGCCCCGGGGACCACCACCTCCCCGGGGCTTTCAAAATGTAGGGAGGGGGGCCGCGCGGCCCCCTCCTGGAGCCTGTGGTGGCCCTGGGGACCGCCACCCCCAGGGCCGGCTCCTGCAGTGTCCCGGGGTGCCTACCCCCGGGACACTGCTGTTTGCAATGACAGGACGGGAGCCTCGCGGCTCCGTCCTGTCATTGCAAACTTGCTTTGGATATTGGAAGAGAGAGCAGGGAAACCTGCTCTCTCTTCCAATATCCAAAGCCGATTGCTTTCCACATGGGGAGCAGCATGTTAGCTGCTCCCCATGTGTAAAAGCAATGCCGGCTCCCGTAGGACACGGGGAGCCGGCGGGACTGTGGGGGCTTGGGGACCCCCCACAGTCCCCAACGAGAGGCCAGGCCCCGGGGATGGGGTCCCCGGGGCCATAAGTGGCCACGGAGGGGGGCCACGCAGCCCCCTCCCCAAAGTAAAAAAAGGAAAAAAAAAAGTGCAAGGCCGGCCCGGGGGATGGGGTCCCCGGGGCCTTAAATGGCCTGAGGAGGGGGCCACGCAGCCCCCTCCAAATAAAAAAAAAAAGAGGCCATGCCCCGGGGATGGGGTCCCCGGGGCCAATACAGGCCCAGGGAAGGGGGCCACGCGGCCCCCTTCCCTTTTTTTAATTTATTTTAATTTTAAAAAAGGGGGTAAGGCCCTGGGGGATGGGGTCCCCAGGGCCTAAAAATAGGAAAAAGGAAGGGGGGCCACACAGCCCCCCTTCAGGTGGGGGGGAAAAAAAAAAAAAACGATCGGGCCCGTAGGCCCCGCCCCCTTCCTTCACCACTCTGCAAACGCGCCCCCTGGCGCGTTTGCAGAGGAGGAACGAATTGTCCTTGAATACTGGGGGTCCCTGGGGGCCAACTAGCCCACCAGGAACCTCCAGTATGCGCCAGAGGGCTGCCTTGCAGAGAGGTGTACAGAGGCCACGCCCCTTTTACACCTCTCTGCAACGCAGCTCTATGGCGCTTTTGGAGGTATATGGTGGGCTAGTTGCACCCCAGGGACCCTCAGGATTCAAGGGGAGTTAATCCCCCGACTTAAAACGCGCCACGGGGCGCGTTTGCACAGTGGTGAAGGGAGGGGGCGGGGCTTCAGGTGACATGTGTGCAAACAGGCCCCGTGGCGCGTTTTAAGATGGGGAATTAAATCCTCTTCAATCCTGAGGGTCCCTGGGGGCCAACTAGCCCAACAGGTACGTCCAGAAAGCGCCACAGAGCTGCGTTGCAGAGAGGTGTAAAAAGGGGTGTGGCCTCTGTACATGTCTCTGCAACGCAGCCCCTGGCGCATACTGGAGGTTCCTGGTGGGCTAGTTGGCCCGTAGGGACCCTCATGATTCAAGGGGACTTAATCCCCCAACTTAAAACGCGCCACGGGGCGCGTTTGCACAGATGTCACCTCAGGCCCCGCCCCCGCCCATCACCATTGTGCAAATATTCCTCTAAAATCAGCCGAAATACGAATTCCGATTTACTCACCTGCTATCAGGAGAGACCTCAGTGCTGCATCTTTCAGCCCAGTACTGGTCCTGAAAAGTAATTTTAACCGTACTTACCGGTAACTTGAATTTCCTTCATAGGCTAACATTGACTGGTTTCACTTGGAAATTCTTCTAAGTGTGGAGTTTTGGAACTTTAAAATATTCCTCTAAAATCAGCCGAAATACGAATTCCGATTTACTCACCTGTTATCAGGAGAGACCTCAGTGCTGCATCTTTCAGCCCAGTACTGATCCTCAAAAGTAATTTTAACCGTACTTACCGGTAACTTGAATTTCCTTCATAGGCTAACATTGACTGGTTTCACTTGGAAATTCTTCTAAGTGTGGAGTTTTGGAACTTTAAAATATTCCTCTAAAATCAGCCGAAATACGAATTCCGATTTACTCACCTGTTATCAGGAGAGACCTCAGTGCTGCATCTTTCAGCCCAGTACTGATCCTCAAAAGTAATTTTAACCGTACTTACCGGTAACTTGAATTTCCTTCATAGGCTAACATTGACTGGTTTCACTTGGAAATTCTTCTAAGTGTGGAGTTTTGGAACTTTAAAATATTCCTCTAAAATCAGCCGAAATACGAATTCCGATTTACTCACCTGTTATCAGGAGAGACCTCAGTGCTGCATCTTTCAGCCCAGTACTGATCCTCAAAAGTAATTTTAACCATACTTACCGGTAACTTGAATTTCCTTCCATAGGCTAACATTGACTGGTTTCACTTGGAAATTCTTCTCAGTGTGGAGTTTTGGAACTTTAAAATATTCATCTAAAATCAGCCGAAATACGAATTCCGATTTACTCACCTGTTATCAGGAGAGACCTCAGTGCTGTATCTTTCAGCCCAGTACTGGTCCTGAAAAGTAATTTTAACCGTACTTACCGGTAACTTGAATTTCCTTCCATAGGCTAACATTGACTGGTTTCACTTGGAAATTCTTCTAAGTGTGGAGTTTTGGAACTTTAAAATATTCATCTAAAATCAGCCGAAATACGAATTCCGATTTACTCATCTGTTATCAGGAGAGACCTCAGTGCTGCATCTTTCAGCCCAGTACTGATCCTCAAAAGTAATTTTAACCGTACTTACCAGTAACTTGAATTTCCTTCCATAGGATATCATTGCCTGCTTTTTGCTGAAAAAGTTTCTAAGTGTTGATTTTTGAAACATACAAATATTCCTCTAAAATCAGCCGAAATACGAATTCCGATTTACTCACCTGTTATAAGGAGAGACCTCAGTGCTGTATCTTTCAGCCCAGTACTGGTCCTGAAAAGTAATTTTAACCGTACTTACCAGTAACTTATATTTTCTTCCATAGGAATCCATTGTCTGGTTTTCAGCAGAAAAGTTTCAAAGTGTCAATTTTCACAAACTACAAATATTCCTTAAAAATCGCCTGTATGACTTAAACGCATTCTTTCAACTGTTTACAGGAGATGCACCAGTGCTGGATCCAGGATCCAACACTGAGTAAGAAAAAGTAACGATAACAGTTTTTACCTGCTAGGTGAATTTCCTTCCATAGGATAACATTGGTGATTCTATGAGAAAAAGTTTCTAAGTGTCAACTTTTAAAATACAATAATATTCCTTAAAAATCACGACTGTAACCAAAACGCTTTTACTCAACTGTTTACAGGAGATGTACCAGGACTGAATCTAGGAT
>CAWUFW010005462.1:1087500-1327726 GCA_963921515.1 Calotriton arnoldi | reverse complement strand
GCGATACAAAAGGGGGATGATGGACGGAGCGTTTGAGCCAATCAAACACTCACCCCCAGTCAACTGATCTGGGTTTAATCCATCATCATTCTTTAGCTCACTCCACCACCCCAGTTCAGACATGGCCATATGCAAATCAGTCTGACCCTGTGCCTCATGGGAACAGTCCAGCCCGAACTGCCAAGCCATGTCTTCCCTGGACCGGAAACCGGAAACCGGTCCTAGGATGCTTGTTTCCGGTCCAGGGAAGACATGGCTTGGCAGTTCGGGCTGGACTGTTCCCATGAGGCACAGGGTCAGACTGATTTGCATATGGCCATGTCCGAACTGGGGTGGTGGAGTGAGCTAAAGAATGATGATGGATTAAACCCAGATCAGCTGACTGGGGTGAGTGTTTGATTGGCTCAAACGTTCCGGTCCATCATCCCCTTTGTATCGCTTTGTTCGCCCTAAGTTGGCGGGGGTATGCCCAGACGTGGGTCCCTTGCTCACTTTGCCACTGGATTCAAGCAAGCCTGGCTGATGACGGCTGGAATGCCAGAAACCGGTCCTAGGATGCTTGTTTCCGGTCCAGGGAAGACATGGCTTGGCAGTTCGGGCTGGACTGTTCCCATGAGGCACAGGGTCAGACTGATTTGCATATGGCCATGTCTGAACTGGGGTGGTGGAGTGAGCTAAAGAATGATGATGGATTAAACCCAGATCAGTTGACTGGGGGTGAGTGTTTGATTGGCTCAAACGTTCCGTCCATCATCCCCTTTTGTATCGCTTTGTTCGCCCTAAGTTGGCGGGGGTATGCCCAGACGTGGGTCCCTTGCTCACTTTGCCACTGGATTCAAGCAAGCCTGGCTGATGACGGCTGGAATGCCAGAAACCGGTCCTAGGATGCTTGTTTCCGGTCCAGGGAAGACATGGCTTGGCAGTTCGGGCTGGACTGTTCCCATGAGGCACAGGGTCAGACTGATTTGCATATGGCCATGTCTGAACTGGGGTGGTGGAGTGAGCTAAAGAATGATGATGGATTAAACCCAGATCAGTTGACTGGGGGTGAGTGTTTGATTGGCTCAAACGTTCCGTCCATCATCCCCTTTTGTATCGCTTTGTTCGCCCTGGGTTGGCGGGGGTATGCCCAGACGTGGGTCCCTTGCTCGCTTTGCCACTGGATTCAAGCAAGCCTGGCTGATGACGGCTGGAATGCCAGAAACCGGTCCTAGGATGCTTGTTTCCGGTCCAGGGAAGACATGGCTTGGCAGTTCGGGCTGGACTGTTCCCATGAGGCACAGGGTCAGACTGATTTGCATATGGCCATGTCTGAACTGGGGTGGTGGAGTGAGCTAAAGAATGATGATGGATTAAACCCAGATCAGTTGACTGGGGGTGAGTGTTTGATTGGCTCAAACGTTCCGTCCATCATCCCCTTTTGTATCGCTTTGTTCGACAATGCCAGTAAGTCCTGCTAACGCTGTCCACAATTTGCATAAAACTGAGCTTTGCATCACCTGTAGATTATGACAAGGCAGCCAGTTTATGACAGCGACAGCCTGTATCTCTCTCCTTAACAGTCTGCAGCCTTCAGCCAGATTCCAGGCCTGCCATAGAAACACAAACTTTGAACCACCATTAGAGATAAAAACCTGGCTGTAGCATGATCTATTTCCATTTCGTGCAAGTCATACTACTTGCTGAGTACGAGCACTCAACCCGGAAAGCAGGCATGGGAATAATGTCGAAAGGTATTGCCGGGAAACCACAGCCAGGCGAAGCCACCACTCCCTGTGAAACTCAAAACTGCTGGAATGAAAAATGGAACTTGGGCAGTCATCATAAATTAAATGCCGAATTCCAGGAGTCGGGCAGGGTTACCGAAAACACTAATTGCATTTCAGCTGCACTTTGATGGGCTTTCCTTGAAATCATTTCAAGGAAAGCCCATCAAAGTGCAGCTGAAATAAATCACAGAAAAATGTGTCCTGCGTTTAATTGTCTCACCCAGGCCCGGCTGCCCAGGCACTGAACCAAAACGGCTGGGCAGGCTTCCACGGTACCAGAGGGGACTAACAGACGTCTGCTCACAACGGACTCAAACAGCACAGCAGCGTTGTGAACGACAGCAGCACCATCATTCAATTTGCGGCGCCGGCACCACCAGCAAAACGGCCAGCATGGAGGCGCGCACCTTGCTCAAAACTCCCGGCCCGCTATGTGATATCAGCGCTGCAGCGCACTTCAAAACTGGGGCCGCGCGCGCAGCGTGGCACTGAGTTGCCCGTTAGCGGCGGCCTTTATAATTTATTTGGGGACACTGACTTAGTGAGTGACCCCAAATAAATTATAAAGGCCGTCGCAACGGGCCACCAGTGCCGCGCGGCCGCCGCACTGTCCTCGCTCTAACGTCAAACCGACCCCAGGCCCAGGGGCCCCAATTTATTCTTACTTTTTTTTAAAACAGAGATGGATCACAGCTCACTAGTGGCACTAGTGGACTGGACAGCTGACGATGTTTGTAGTTTGTACTGTAGTGTACAGTAGTACAGTACGCTGTCAGTCACCACGACGAGCAGAGCGGAGCAGGCGCAGCCAGAGTCCAGAGAGTACACCGCCACACAGTACAGACAGTGCGCACCTCACATCACACGGCACCTCACGTCACGACGACGAGTCACGAGACAAAAGCCACCACACCACACAGCACAGTGATTGGCCATAGTTGCGCGGCAGCGGAGGCACCCAATGGTGCTTTGTTTGCAGGCTGCCCTGGCTGCGCGGTGTCTCTCAGCCAATCCAGAGACGCTGCATTAGCAGCGCCTGTATTGGCTAGAGCACGGATAGGGCTCGCCCATACGAGAGACCGGGGGCTGCTGCATGAAGCAACCCTCGGCCTTTCGGGTCCCCCTCCCTCCCTCTCCTACAGTAGTGGCTGGCTGGCTGAGACAGTGCGCATGTTCGGGCTGGTCATAAAAATGACCAAGCCAAACTCGAGCATGCGCAAATGTCACAAGCAACAACTTGAAGTTGTCAATCAAAACAGTGCTCGCCCCGGCCCCACCCCCTTCATAGGCCCGCCGATTGCCTCGGGCGTGTCCCGACTCCCGGCCGCGCTGAGTGACTAAGTCAAGCTTGCGGTGAGCTGCGACTAAGGCTGAGCAATTAATTGCAATTCATTGCTTGCCTTGCAGCAGTTGCACCGCACCACACACACACGGTTAGTGGGGCAACGCCCAGCGCCCCAATGGACGCACCGCCTCGCTACATTTTGTCATGTATCTCACTTTTCACAGGATTAGACAACTTTGTGAACCCTTTGTAGAGCGACAGATGTACAATATAGTACAGCGAGGCAGGATGCTCATCCAAACAAGACCAACATCTAACAAGATTATCAGGAGAAGCTGATGCCCTTAAATTAAGACCTTCTTGGCACAACTACTCCAATGCAGTATAGCCGGCCGCGCAGCACATGCTGCTAGGCCACTAAAGGGTTCCCAGTCTGCCTACGATGGGGGAATAAGCATGCCTGTATGTGTGATTGACCGTGAACCATCCCTACAGCCAGTTTACCTAACTTGTTGGCACTGCTGGTGCCAAGAGGGTGTTTGGTTGAAACGTTTCAGTTCAAGCAGGACTCCGGGAAGCCAGCAGATAGCTGGTGACCCACAAGTACCAGGATGGCAGCTGATACGGGAGGCAGCCCAACTGCTCTACCCCATGGTTATAGAGGTGCAGAAATATGTTCCCGCCCTGGGATAAGAGGTAAGGGTGGTTGTCATAAATATGAGGAGAGGCTTGCATATTCACACTTTTGCTACATCATTTTTCCTTTATTTTCAGGTCTCGCCTGTTGAGAGCGCAAGTGCTGTCCGCTGGGAGGGGTATTGTATACTATAAAGGGCTTGTAGTGCTCCCATTGCTTACTATTCTTTGGCATCATTGTCGCTCTTTTTTTTTTTTTTAAGGTTTTATTTTCAATGTAGTATAAAAAACATTTTGTAATGCTTCTTCCAAGATTTACATAAAGTTCTGCTTATAGAGCTCGAAATACATAACATAAATAAATACATTTAACATGAAGAAACCTTAAAAATTACTCATACAAAAAGCTTGATTATTTCCATTCTTTCCATATTCTGTTTAATTTAATTACAGAACCCACTCTCCTTGCATATATAGTTTCCCGATTAAAAATTCTATTAATTTTATTTACCCATTGGGAGATAGTTGGAGTTACTACTGTTTTCCAATTAGCCAAGATTAATGACCTTGCTATCAATGTAGAGATGAAAATAAATTGGCGTTGAGGTAGAGTTAATACACTTCGAGCTTCTACTCAACCTAAAAGAGCTGTAGAGGCCTCGAGAGGAAGATCGACTGTCAGTATTCTTCTTACTTCTGAAAAAACATTTTCCCAAAAGCTTGCAATCTGGGTGCAAGTAAATCCCACATGTAGCCAATCTCCTAAGGCCTGATGGCATCTAAAACATCGAGGATCGACTGCAGGGTAGATTCTATGGAGTTTGGCCGGAGTAAAATAAATCAGCCATTTACTGAAAAATGCCACCCTCCTTAGGTTAGCTGCTCTTACTGCTTTATAACTCATTTTATTAAAACTGTGACATTGCTGAAGGTTGAGACGGCAGTCGATTGGCTCAGAGATTTTTTCCAGATGGATTAGAACTAATTGGTCATTCTGAGTAGATGTAAACAGTTTATACCAGTTCCCAATTCCCCTAACTTTAACCCCTTCGCTGCTAGGCCTTTTCCCCCCCGTGCTAAGCCTTTTTTTTGGCTATTTGGGGTAGTGCGCTCTAAGGCCCCTGTAACTTTTTGACCACATAAGGTATCCACGCCAAATTTGCGTCCTTTTCTTCCAACATCATGGGGATTGTAAAGGTACCCAGGGTTTGTGGATTCCCCTGGAGGGTCCCAGAAATTAGCCAAAATACAGCTAAATGTTTTTTTTTTGGGAAAAATGGGAAAAAAAGGGCTGCAAATGAAAGCGTCTGGGTTTTTCCCTGCAAATGGTATCAAAAAGGGTTTGTGGGTCTGAAATCACCATTTTCCTGGCTTTTAGAAATGACAGACTTTTGTCAGAAAACCAACATTTTTTACACAGTTTTGGCATTTTTCTGGGACATAGCCTATTTTTGCTATTTTTGTGCTTTCAACCTCCTTCCAGTTAATGGTAGAAATGGGTATGAAAGCAATAATGGATCCTGGAAAGCTATACATTTTAGAAAAGTAGACAAAATTCTGAATTCAGCAAGGGGTCATTTGTGTAGATCCATCAAGGTTTCTTTATAGAAACTAACAGTTAATTATAGGAAAAATTGAAAATTAGTTGAAAAAACAGCCTTTTGTGTCAACGTTTTCACCTGTAACTTCTTCTAATTATGACAGCTCTTTGAAAGCAATATACCGTTACATCCACTGGACCTTACTGGTTGGGGGATATATAGGACTTGTAGGTTCACCAAGAACCCGACGAACCCAGAGTCAAAAACTGAGCAGCAATTTACAATGGCTTTTTATTGTGTACCGGGTATATAGCAATTATTGTGGGAAAATGTATACATGGAAAAATCGGTATGAAAGACACCTATGTATTTCTGAAATGGGAACAAAATATAGAGTTTAGAAACAGTAGATATTTGCACATTTCCAAAATTTGGAATACTCATACTAGCATGAGAATTATTGGTCATTTTTTAAAATGACTTCTTTTTTACACAATGTCTTTCATTTGGAAGGCAGAAATGCATCGAAAGTTAATAGGTAATAACAGTTGCTTTACAAATCTGAATTACCCTAGGTCTCCCGATAAAAATGGTACCTCACTTGTGTGGGTAGGCATAGTGTCCACGACAGGAAATGGCTCAAAACCCAACGTGAACACACCACATTTTCAAAATGAAAAATTACCCTTTTTTTGCAAAGTGCCTTGCTGTAGTTTTTGAACCCTAGCTCTGCCGGCACCTAGGGAAACCTAGCAAACCTATACATTTTTGAAAACTAGACACCCAGGGGAATCCAGGATGGGGTGACTTGACTGCCTCTCACCGGGTTATGTTACCCAGAATCCTTTGCAAACCTAAACTTTTGTAAAAAAAAACAAATTTTCCTCACATTTCTGTGGTGTAAAGTTCTGGAATTTGCGTGGATCCACAAATTTCCACCTACCCTGCGTTCCCCAAAGTCTTCCGAGAAAAATGGTACCTCACTTGCGTGGGTAGGCCTAGTGCCCGCGACAGGAAACGGCGCAAAACGCAACGTGGACACACCTCAATTTCACAGTGAAAAATGACCCTTTTTTGGCAAAGTGCCTAGCTGTAGTTTTTGAACCATAGCTCTGCCGGCACCTAAGGAAACCTAGCAAACCTATACATTTTTGAAAACTAGACACCCAGGGGAATCCAGGATGGGGTGACTGGACTGCCTTCCACCAGGTTCTGTTACCCAGAATCCCTTGCAAACCTAAAAAATTGTCAAAACAAACACATTTTCCCCACATTTCTGTGGTGGAAAGTTCTGGAATCTGCGTGGATCCACACATTTCCACCCACCCCGCGTTCCTCAAAGTCTTCCGAGAAAAATGGTACCTCACTTGTGTGGGTCGGCCTAGTGCCCGCAACAGGAAACGGCGCAAAACGCAATGTGGACACACCTCAATTTCACAGTGAAAAATGACCCTTTTTTGGCAAAGTGCCTAGCTGTAGTTTTTGAACCATAGCTCTGCTGGCACCTAGGGAAACCTAGCAAACCTATACATTTTTGAAAACTAGACACCCAGGGAAATCCAGGATGGGGTGACTTGACTGCCTCCCACCAGGTTCTGTTACCCAGAATCCCTTGCAAACCTAAAAATTGGCAAAAAACCCACATTTTCCCCACATTTCTGTGTTGGAAAGTTCTGGAATCTGCGTGGATCCACAAATTTACACCCACCCCGCGTTCCCCAAAGTCTTCCAAGAAAAATGGTACCTCAATTGTGTGGGTCGGCCTAGTGCCCGCGACAGGAAACTGCGCAAAACGCAACGTGGACACACCTCAATTTCTCAGTGAAAAATGACCCTTTTTTGGCAAAGTGCCTAGCTGTAGTTTTTGAACCATAGCTCTGCCGGCACCTAGGGAAACCTAGCAAACCTATACATTTTTGAAAACTAGACACCCAGGGGAATCGAGGATGGGGTGACTTGACTGACTCCCACCAGGTTCTGTTACCCAGAATCCCTGGCAAACCTAAAACATTGTAAAAAAAAACACATTTTCCCCACATTTCTGTGGTGGAAAGTTTTGGAATCTGCGTGGATCCACAAATTTACACCCACCCCGCGTTCCCCAAAGTCTTCCGAGATAATTGGTACCTCACTTTTGTGGGTCGGACTAGTGCCCGCGACAGGAAACGGCGCAAAACGCAACGTGGACACACCTCAATTTCGCAGTGAAAAATGACCCTTTTTTGGCAAAGTGCCTAGTTGTAGTTTTTGAACTATAGCTCTGCCGGCACATAGGGAAACCTAGCAAACCTATACATTTTTGAAAACTAGACACCCAGGGGAATCCAGGATGGGGTGACTTGACTGCCTCCCACCAGGTTCTGTTACCCAGAATCCCTTGCAAACCTAAAAAATTGACAAAATAAATCACATTTTCCCCACATTTCTGTGGTGGAAAGTTCTGGAATCTGCGTGGATCCAAAAATTTACACCCACCCTGCGTTCCCCAAAGTCTTCCGAGAAAAATGGTACCTCACTTGTGTGGGTAGGCCTAGTGCCCGCGACAGGAAACGGCGCAAAACGCAACGTGGACACACCTCAATTTCGCAGTGTAAAATGACCCTTTTTTGGCAAAGTGCCTAGCTGTAGTTTTTGAACCATAGCTCTGCCGGCACCTAGGGAAACCTAGCAAACCTATACATTTTTGAAAAGTAGACACCCAGGGGAATCCAGGATGGGGTGACGTGACTGCCTCCCACCAGGTTCTGTTACCCAGAATCCCTTGCAAACCTAAAAAATTGGCAAAAAACACCATATTTCCCCCACATTTCTGTGGTGGAAAGTTCTGGAATCTGCGTGGATCCACACATTTCCACCCACCCCGCGTTCCCCAAAGTCTTCCGAGAAAAATGGTACCTCACTTGTGTGAGTCGGCCTAGTGCCCGCGACAGGAAACGGCGCAAAATGCAACATGGACACACCTCAATTTCGCAGTGAAAAATGACCCTTTTTTGGCAAAAGTGCCTAGCTGTAGTTTTTGAACCATAGCTCTGCCGGCATCTAGGGAAACCTAGCAAACCTATACATTTTTGAAAACTAGACACCCAGGGGAATCTAGGATGAGGTGACTTGACTGCCTCCCACCAGGTTCTGTTACCCAGAATCCCTTGCAAACCTAAAAAGTGGCAAAAAAATCCACATTTTCCCCACATTTCTTTGGTGGAAAGTTCTGGAATCTGCGTGGATCCACAAATTTCCACCCACCCCGCGTTCCCCAAAGTCTTCCGAGAAAAATAGTACCTCACTTGTGTGGGTCGGCCTAGTGCCCGCGATAGGAAACGGCACAAAATGCAATGTGGACACACCTCAATTCGGCAGTGAAAAATGACCCTTTTTTGGCAAAGTGCCTAGCTGTAGTTTTTGAACCACAGCTCTGCCGGCACCTAGGGAAACCTAGCAAACCTATACATTTTTTGAAAACTAGACACCCAGGGGAATCCAGGATGGGGTGACTTGACTGCCTCCCACCAGGTTCTGTTACCCAGAATCCCTTGCAAACCTAAAAAATTGGCAAAAAAACCACATTTTCCCCACATTTCTGTGGTGGAAAGTTTTGGAATCTGCGTGGATCCACAAATTTACACCCACCCCGCGTTCCCCAAAGTCTTCCAAGATAAATGGTACCTCACTTGTGTGGGTCGGCCTAGTGCCCGCGACAGGAAACGGCGCAAAATGCAACGTGGACACACCTCAATTTCGCAGTGAAAAAGGACCCTTTTTTGGTAAAGAGCCTAGCTGTAGTTTTTGAACCCGAGCTCTACCGGCACCTAGGGAAACCTACCAAACCCACACATTTCTGAAACCTAGACACCCAGGGGATTCCAGGGAGGTATGGCTTGCGTGGATCCCCCAACGTTTCCTTACCCAGAATCCCCTGCAAACCTCAATTTTAGCTGAAAAAATCACTTTTTTCACACATTTTTGTGTGGGAAAGTTGTGGCATCACCGGGCTCACACAAATTTCCTACCACCCAGCGTTCCCGCAGCTCTCCCAATAAAAATGGTGCCTCACTTGTGTGGGAGTCCCAAGTACCCGCGACAGGCAAGGGCCCAAAACGTAGTGAGGCGACATCAAAATTGCCTATCTCAAAACCACCTGGTTTTGCAGGAAGTCACCTGGGTTTTGGCCCCGTGCTCGGCGGCCATCTAGGAAACCTACCAAACCCACACATTTCTGAAAACTAGACACCGGGGGCTTCCAGGGAGGTATGGCTTGCGTGGATCCCCCAACGTTTCCTTACCCAGAATCCCCTACAAACCTCAATTTTAGCTGAAAAAATCACTTTTTTCACACATTTTTGTGTGGGAAAGTTGTGGCATCACCGGAGCTCACAATTTCCCTACCACCCAGCGTTCCCCAGCTCTCCCGATAAAAATGGTGCCTCACTCGTGTGGGAGGCCCAAGTACCCGCGACAGGCAAGGGCCCAAAACATTTTTGATAGGCAATTTTGATGTTGCCTCACTACGTTTTGGGCCCTTGCCTCGTCGCGGGTACTTGGGCCTCCCACACAAGTGAGGCACCATTTTTATCGGGAGAGCCGGGGGAACACTGGGTGGTAGGAAATTTGTGTGAGCCCGGTGATGCCACAACTTTCCCACACAAAAATGTGTGAAAAAAGTGAATTTTTCAGCTAAAATTGAAGTTTGCAGGGGATTCTGGGTAAGGAAACTTTAGGGGATCCACGCAAGCCATACCTCCCTGGATGCCCCCGGGTGTCTAGTTTTCAGAAATGTGTGGGTTTGGTAGGTTTCCCTAGATGGCCGCCGAGCACGGGGCCTAAAACCCAGGTGACCCCCCTTGCAAAACCAGGTCGTTTTGAGATAATTAGTTGTTTATTTCTTCAAGGGCCCATCACTTTCACATGCCCACATTCCTGACACAGCAACCACACAAGCTGATGGATTGCGTGGAGTGGCGCTCAGCTAGCAGTGTGTGTAGTGACCAGCAGCAAGTCACTACTCACACACCACCAGCCGAGCGCCAGTCCACGCACACACCGCCAGCCGAGCGCCAGTCCACGCACACCACCAGCCAAGCGCCAGCCTACACACACCGCCATCATATTTAGGATTTTTTTTATACAAAAAAGAAAACACAAACAAATTGCAAATAGATACAAATCTACTAACACAAAATATGAAACTAAATACATTGCACTAATGCCAACCTTGAAACAGAATAAAAAATGTAAACAATACAGACCAGGCAGTTCACTTTACCACTCATTGATGCTCGAAAAATTATTTTGCGTGTGGTATGCTCTAAAACAAGCAGGCACACACAGCCCAGGGTTAGAAGGACACTCGGGGCAGTACATACGAGTCTCCTTCCGCGTACCTCTTCGCCAACAGACTTTACATCTCCTAGTGGGAAAGTCTTTCGAGGGTGTGGGAGAAATGTAATCAGGAAAGTGGCGATCTTTCAATCGAGCCACATCCTCCACCACTCCAACTCTAGGAACACTTGCCTGTTCCACAACAACAAGGCTGCCTATCACAGACTGCTGAAACTGAACAAAAGTCAACTTTGACGCAGGAGAACACTCCTTGAACACAACAAAAGCATTGAAAGTTGCTAAATTGAAGAGATGGATGGCCAACTTCTTATACCAAACGTAAGCCTTACGAATAGCAGTGTAAGGTTCCAACCTCTGATCTACTCTGTCAACACCACCCATGTGCTTATTGTAGTCTAAAATGCACACAGGTTTGCGCACTTCAGCAATCTGACCCCAAACAGCCACAGGTGAAGTACTCTCATCATGGATGGTAGTCAGCATGTACACATCCCTCCTGTCCACAAATTTCACAGCTAGTAGTTCATCACTACGCAAGGAACTGCACTGTCCCCTCTGGAAGTTTTTTACAAACAAGCTCTTTTGGATAACCTTTATGGTTAGAGCGGATTGTGCCACAAGCAAAAGTGTCCACTTTGAACAATTCCTTAAACAATTACACAGCAGTGTAGAAGTTATCAAGGTACAAATGCCGGCCTCTGTTAAACAGTCCTCTAGCAAGATCCCATACAATTTTCTCTGAAACTCCAAAAGTGGACGGACAACCAGGGGGTCAATAGTGGAATCCCTACCAGTGTACACACGGAAATTAAAAACATATCCTGTCCTACTCTCAGACAACATATACAGCTTAATTCCATAGCGTGACCTCTTGCTAGGGATGTACTGCCTAAAAACCAAACGGCCCTTGAACAAGACCAAAGACTCATCAATAGATATTTCTTTCCCTGGAGTATAGATCTCTGAAAATCGATCTACAAAGTGATCAAGAACAGGCCGAATCTTAAAAAGACGGTCACACTCAGGGTGATCTCGTGGCAACGCCAAAGAATTATCAACAAAATGCAGCATCCGTAGCAAAAGTAAATACCGATCACGAATCATAACTGCAGGAAATATGGCCGTTGCCATCAAGGGACTGGTAGACCAATATGAAGCCATGGACAGCTTCCTTATCAAACCCATCAATAAAGTCAAACCCAAAAACTTCTTCATCTCTTCCAGATTTGTGGGAGTCCACCGGGTAGCTCTAGAGTGGGGCCTAAGTTTGTCACTGTTGTCCCTCAAAAACTGTTCAGCATACAAATTAGTCTGCTCAACAATCTCACCCAAAAAAAAATCATCCATAAACAACTGAAAAAACTGTATAGGCAAAAACATTTCACAATCCACTCTACACCCTGCATCACCACTAAAGGCAGGCAACACCGGCTGCACCATGTTTGCATCAACCCAGAGTCCAGCACTTCCAGTAGGAAGCCTAGCAGCCTCAGGCTGCAATCCAGATGCCTCTTGCACCATCTGCACAGCAGTATCCTCCTCTAAAACAGGCACTTCATCCGCACTGAGAGTAGCTTCATCTGCACTGAGAGTACCTTCATCATCCGATGATTCCTTGTGGAGAGAAAACTCACTGCCTGAATCTTCCCCTCCCTCCTCTCCCTCAGACGCAGTGTCAGTCTCATAATCCTGCTCAGAGGAAGATTCAAGAAGCATACCAACCACCTGCTGAGCAGTCATTCTACTGCTAGCCATAATGCTTACTAATAAAGGTAACTTGTCAAACAAGTCAACAACAACAAACACTTTGTAAAATAAGTAATAAACAAAATGCACCTTTATCAGAAATACCTACATACTCCAAAACGATACCACTCACTTGCCAGAAGCAGCTAGACTCACCACCACCTACTCTGCACAGACACAGTATGGATCAACAATATCCCACTAAAAAGAAAGAGAAAAGAAAATTACACATAAGACAATGCAAAACACATCGCAAAGAATTTCATGCTCAAACCACTAACTAAATATGCTGCTATTATGACACCACTTACAAAAAATTCATTCATACATGACAATAATACTCATTTGGAGTAAATACAACAAAAAAAAATTCTTATCAAAAAAATGCAACTACGCAAAACTGCAGAACAACCACTGTCGAAACCGCAAACAGAAATCAAAAAGCTTTACACTAGAATAAAAGGAGAAAAAAATTACAATCACATATGCAAATAATGCACCAGTCCACACACAATCCACCAGCCAAGCTAAGGGGTAGGTGGGCCTAAGAGTATAAATAAAATATTCACCCCATAAAAGGGGAGCAACCCTTGCCCTTGAGGCCACTCCCCAACACAAAAATTTAAAAAACCCTGGTGTCTAGTGGCTTCTGCCCCCCTTGGGGGCAGATGGGCCTAAAAACATACTGCTATTCTGCCACCCAAAGAGGGCAGAAATGGCCACAATCATCCTCCCTTAAAGGGGAGCGACCTTGTCCAAGGGGCCGCTCCCCAACATAAAAAAAAAAACCCTGGTGGCCTAGTGGCCCTACAAAAAAACAAATCAGCCAATCTGCCCCTCAGGGTGGAAGAAACGGCCAAATTAATGCTCCCCCAAGGGGCCACTCCCCACAAACAAATCCCTGGTGGTCTAGTGGGCCCAATTTTAAAAAAACATGGCGAGATCTGCCCACCAGACACAGCCACAAACATTGCCCTCAAAGGAGAGCGACCCTTGACCAAGGGGTCACTCCCACAAATAAATCCCTGGTTGTCTAGTGGGCCCAATATAAAAAAATTGTGAAATCTGCCCCCCATGGGGAGCAGATAGCCACAAACAATTCTCCCCAAGGGAGCGACCCTGCCCAAGGGGCCACTCCCCACAAATAAATCCCTGGTGGCCTAGTAGCCATACAAAAAAAAATCAGCCGATCTGCTCACCCAGGGGGCAGAAGCGGCCAAATTAATGCTCCCCAAAGGGGAGCGACCCTTGCCCAAGGGGCCACTCCCCACAAACAAATCCCTGGTGGTCTAGTGGGCCTAATTTTAAAAAAACATGGCGATCTGGGCCACTGGGGGGCAGACACAGCCACAAATATTGCCCCCCAGGGAGAGCGACCCTTGCCCAAGGGGTCACTCTCCACAAATAAATCCCTGGTGGTCTAGTGGGCACCTTATAAAAATAAATGGGAGAACTGCCCCCCCCATGGGGGCAGACAGCCACAAACAAATATTGCCCCCAAAGGAGTGACCCTTGCCCAAGGGGCCACTACCCACACAAAACGGACTCTTGGTCCAATGGGCCAATTTTTAAAAAAATTATGCAAATATCTGCCCCCTTCCAGGGGCAGACAAAGTTATTTCAATATGCCCTCAATAAGGGGACCGACCCTTGCCTAAGGGGCCGCTCCCGCACGCAGTATTGCCTTTAAATGTATTAAAAAAAAATCCCTGGCGCTAGTGGCCATTCCTGCTGCACAATCGCACAAAAGAGGCATCGGGGGAAAGGAAATCCCTTTCCTTTCCCCCGATGCCTCTTTTGTTTGAATACCCCCCTCCCCAGAGCCAAAACTCACCTGTTTCTTCCCACGCGCTGAAAGCAAATGGCTTCCAGCGTGTCGGGGAAGAAAGGGAAACCTCCAATGACGTCAGCGTGCCTCGCACGCTGACGTCATTGATGATGTGTGCGGGGGGCGGGGGGAGGCAGGGGAAGGGCTTCCCCTGCCTTCCCCGGTAAAAAAGCCCAGATCGGCGTCCCACGGGGGGAGCGCCAGCGCTTCCCCTGTGGGTGGGTGCCATGACGAGCTGGACTCGTCATGAGCACACGCCCACTGTGTGCCATGACGAGTCCAGCTCGTCATGAGCACCGAAGGGGTTAAGTATAAAATGAGCTTTACGTAATAATAACCCTTTAGAATTGTCCAAGTTCCTTAGTCCTGAGCAAAACTTATTTATCTGGAAGTGGCTAAAAAAAGGGACGTCTTAATATTGCTGTTATACGACCTGATTTCCTGCCAAGTTCTCAATCTGCCATTTAAAAACAAATCCTGAAGTTTGCAGAATCTGGTTTAGCCCAGAGATCACAAGTCCGGATGGACATATGTAGTCCCAAGGAGAGACATTCCACTACTCTCAGCTGCGGGTGTAGCCAAGGGATATCAAATGTCTCCCAGACCTTCTGGAACTGAGAGGCTACAATCTTGGGAATTTTGTATCGTGATCTCTTTGGAAGCTTAGGGATTCGCAAGAAAGGAGCAAGAGCGATCTCCATTTCCCCAGCATTAGATCAAGAAAAAAGTTAGCGGAAGACATCTCTTCCGAGCTGTTGTAATTTAACCAATTGATTAGTGAAGCTTGATAGTATAATCCTAGATTGGGTAACGCAAGACCCCCATCTTCGACTTCTAGTTGTAGAGTTTCTAGCTTTAGTCTAGGTTTCTGCCCTGCCACATAAAGGATCTTATTTCAGAACTAATTTGCTCAAAAAAGGACTGAGGCACCTTGACCATCAAGTTGGAAAATAAAAATAAGAACAAGGGTAGTATATTCATTTTAATAGGAGCTACTCTGCCCATAATTGTCAAAGGAAGGTCCTTCCATTGGGATAGCAGATTTTGCATCTTATTAAAAGTAGGGATATAATTAAGCAAAAATAGATCTTCCAGATGGGACGTAACAAATATTCCCAGATATCTTATAGAATGGGACCTGAGGTGTTATCCTTGCATCGAGAGAGGTAAGACAGCTGGGGAGCAGTTAAAAAGGAGAGCCTCTGACTTTGCTTGATTAATTTTATAGCCCCCAATAGCTGTAAATC
Organism: Calotriton arnoldi; assembly: GCA_963921515.1. Taxonomy (NCBI): domain Eukaryota; kingdom Metazoa; phylum Chordata; class Amphibia; order Caudata; family Salamandridae; genus Calotriton; species Calotriton arnoldi. Next base: position 1,312,337 of record CAWUFW010005462.1, on the reverse strand, counting down.
CACTTATTTTGGCTAAAGTGCGCCGGATATTGTCGTCTTCAGCTGCCAGATATAAAGCCATATCATCGGCGAACAGCTTCCATTTAGCGGCGCCTGGGACCGGGGGTAAGATAGAGCGATCTTGCCTTATTGCACAGGCTAGAGGCTCCAAAAATAAGGAAAACCGTATTGGAGGAAGGTGGCATTCTTGCCACGTCCCCGGCTAATGGAGATCGTGCCAGCTTTATTGCCATTTATTATTATGGACGCCTGAACGCCTAAATAGAGATTTCTGACTGCTTGACAGAGTTCAGATGGAAGAGCCAATTTACTTAAAGAATAGCAAATAGTACGTTCCACTGAACTCTGTTGAACGCTTTCTCTGCGTCTAACATCATAATGACTGCTTGTGTTTTATTGGTGTTAAAATAATCAATTGATTGGCATAGATAATGAGTATTAGTAGCTAGGAGTCTACCTGGGATAAACCCATTCTGGTCCCTGTGCACAAGAGAGATAGACACTTGAGATAAACGATTCACCAGAATCTTAGAAAAGATCTTGTAATCATTGTTAAGAAGACTTATCGGTCGATAAGAATTGACCTCCTCCTCTGCTTTACCTTTTTAACGAAACTGACTACTACAGGGACCGTTTCACCTTTGAAAATTTAATTAAATAAAAATTTCAAAACAGAGCTAAGCTATGGTAAAAAAAGCTTGTAAAACTCTATGGGGATCCCATCGCACCCACATGCTTTAGCAGAGGGTGAAGACATCACACAGTGATTTATTTCTTCTGCTGTAATTTCCGTGATTAAGCTATCTTTTTTCTCCTGTGATATAGAAGGACAATTAATGCGATTGAGTCAGGCATCCGCTGCCTCTGATAGGATCGGAGTAAAGCTTTCTATAATGTTCCAGAAAAATGGCAGAGATTTCCTGGGGATGTGAAGTAGATCTACCAGTAACTGGGTCATTTATCTTTATTATAGTGTTCCTATTGACCCTACGTTTTGCTGACCATGCAAGATATTTGCCTATGTGTTCATTCTCTTCATACCTTTTCTGCAGGAGTGCATCATGCTAAAAATTTCCTTGGAAACAAAGAAATCTTGTAAGTTATGTTTAATTTGATGCAGCTTTATTTTATTTTCCCTGGCGGGTGCTGCTAAATATTGAGCCGTGAGAATCGAAAACTGATTCTCGAGCTGAGACTTTTCTTCCTTCTCTTTTCGCCTTTTATATGTATTATAATTAATTACTTCCCCTCGAAAAAATGCCTTCAGAGCCCCCAGACTGCAAAGATCGAGGCTGTATTTTTATTGCGTTTCCAGAAATCCTCTAGCAACAAACGCATGCCAGCCACACATTGCTCGTCCACTAAGAGAGACTTGTCCAATGACCATCTCAGCTCCGTTCGAACTTGGGTTTGAATTTGAAATTGGACGGAAATTAACGCATGATCAGAGAAAGGATTTTCAATAATCTCTGATTTAGGGCTTAAAAGCATGTGAGACGAGAAAAGGTCAATTCGTGAAGACGAATGATATCTCTTCGAGTGGCAAGTAAAGTTCTTCTCTCTGGGGAATTCGTCACGCCAGCAGTCAACCAATCTTAAATCCCGTATCAACTCTTGACACAGCCTGATGGATTTCGGTTTAGTCTGAGATTTCTGGGGTCGTGATGAATCAATGGTTGGATTACTTAGCAGATTAAAATCCCCCAATAACCAAGTATCCTGCTTGAGCAGTGGCGACATCATATAATGACTGGAGCGTCTCTGGTGAGTCTTCTATTGTGCCATAAAAGCTAACAAAATTAAATAGTTGGTTGCAGATCTTCAGCTGCAGCCAAAGCCATCTTGCGCTATTATCCCTCTGGACCATTATAATATCCCCTGTATCTTTTTACTAACTAATATGGCTACTCCTCTAATAGCCGCACTTGCGGAGGCAAAAAAATCATATTGAACAAAGGCAGGGTTTTATCCCTTGGCATGCCCTCCTTGTAATGATTCTCCTCTAAAAACATGATGTCGGCTTGAAAGGTCTTAAACCAGGCCAACATAGAGCGGCGCTTCAGTCTATTATTGAAACCGTTTACATTACAGGAAACAATCTTTAATGGTCTAGCAGTCATTTAAGAATAAAAATAGGAAATATTATTATCTCGATCCCTTGCATTTCAATCAGAAATTTGCTACATTTTATTTTTTCACCCCCCCCCTACCCCGTTAACCCAACTCCCTTCCCCCCCCCTACCCTTCATGAAACCTTCCTCCCCACACCCATGGATCGCCTCCATATTGGAGCCTCCCCCGTCTGGGGCTCCCTGAGGTGACTCCCCCCCTAGTACACCTGAAACCCTCCCACTTTTCCCACCAGCCCACGCCGACGCCGAGAGTCCCATTATATCGTGGACCTGCAAACTAAGATCCCATTGGGCCTCAATACCGAGGAAGAGTTAGCCATTCATTTAGGCTAAAACTGAAAGTTACATTGAAGGAGTGAATGTTGGGGTTTGCTGTTTTCTTAATAAGAATGTAGAACTGATGAAATCTATGCAATCAAAGATATACAAGTAAATGTTTTTGTTTCAGTTTTCTTTTATGTTGAGTCCTTCGACCTGTACGGAGAAGCCATAGGGACCATGGTGGTTGCAACAAGGATCTGGAGGATCTTGGCTCATTCAGAGCAAGATGTTATGAGGAAATGTTTTTAAACAGTGTGAGGTGTGACAAATGCTTATTCAGAGCGAGATATTAGTACAGGATCTCCCATTCTCCCATGTAAACGGGAAGTATTTTTTAGGGGTCTCATATAGAGTATTAATTTAAAATGCACTCCTTTCGTATGTATTATCTTGATGAAATACAATGCGCCACACACAATGTGAACTGAATATGACTAAGTAATTCATCCAGACGTAGAAACAGAGATGGTATCTGTTTCAAGATGGCGCTGCATTTTACCACAAGATGTTGATCAATGCATGTTCCAAGATGGCGCACGTAATGCTTTAATTCCTTTCAATGTGCCCTCTTTCTATGTTTATGTCCATACAGGATGTTGTAAAATTGGATAAAAAAAAGTGGAAATGCTGGTCAAACATTGAATGTTGATGAATGCGCTTTCCGAAACGCGTCCGTGTACCAGTAACCCGTACAATAAAGCCAGGTTATTTTCCTCTCCCGTGAGTGCTGTCTCTTCTTTGGAAGTACTTGAGCCACATATATATATATATATATATATATATATATATATATATATATATATATATCTATATATATATATATATATATATATACATATACATATACATATATATATATATATACACAGACACACACACACACATATATATAGATACACACACAACTATATATATATATATAAGTCCATTGTGTGGCTTTGTGGCTAGCTGCCAGACCGCCGGTGGTGCAGGTCAGAAGCGAATGCCACTCACGCTTCTTTAAACATCCAATCACCTTCTCTCTAATCCAAAAGAAGCCTGCACTCTCGTTCAATTGGAGATATCGCATTTATTAACTGGCAGCATCATAATTATTTGAATAACAGGAACACGTTTTGGCTGTGCTTGCAGCCTTTGTCAACCTGATGAATATACATATTTTTTCCACATTTTAAATGTTGCCCACAGGTGTTAGTGATTACGTCAACATAGAAAGGTTACTTCCGCTTTTCTCATCTTGTGATTTTTAAAGATACAGATTCATATTTAAACAAACACCCATGGTAAAGCAAAGAGTTCCATTTAAATGTTCAGCAGTTTAAAGTTGCGCATGGCATAAGTGTCATGATTTCTCAAGTTCGTAATTAAAAAAAAATTTAAATGTGCGATATCTCCAATTGAACGAGAGTGAGGCTTCTTTTGGATTAGAGAGAAGGTGTTTGGATGTGATCAAGGCCATTTTACCGGCCGAGACGCGTCATGACTTTAACACAAGAGAAATAATCGCACAAGCAAGAGGAGTTTGTGCATTCTTTTTCGACGTAAAGGAGGTTAAGGAGTGCTATACAATTGAAGGAAATATATATATATATATATATATATATATATATATATATATATATATATATATATATATATATATATACACTTGTGTGAGAGAATGGTACAGATATAAGGGAATGCAAAAACCAAAATTAAATATAAAAATGTTATGGTAAGGTCGAAAATTCAGAAACGATATTTTGGGAGAAATATTACACTACACTACAAAAACAGTTTTATTATTAAAGATCTTTTTGACAGTCAGTTTCTGCAAAAGTTGTTTTCTTGAACAATTTTATCACATGGAACCTATATGATGGCCGGCTCTCCATCTAATAGTAATTTAGTAGTTGAGATGTTGCCAAGACATTATTGACTTCCATTAACATGGCAGACAGCAATTTGAAGTTAAGGCGACATCTTGATGTACTACTTTAGAAAAACTGGGTTTAATAAAGTGATGTGGCTGGAGCACTGGCACACCCACAAGCTGATGCATCCATATTTTAAAGCTGTGTCTTCCAGGGTGAAAGCAGCTACTGGTGCTGGGCGTGTGGGTCGTTGGTTGTTCAATGACCCACATGATATTATTCCACTTTACCACTGCCCTAAGACACTGTAGTCTGGTAGAAATGGTCAAATAAGGTGAGTGTAAGACAGTCACAGTAAATAGAATTAAATCGAGAGGTGAGAGGTGATAGTTTTTCTGTCGTGGACCCTGGAACATTTCGTGTGGCCCATAAAATTCCATGATTGATTGAACATGAACGAGCCAATATGTGAGAGGTGCATGGAACTAGGAATACTCTCTGGCAGTGGCGGCCCCTAGCAGGGGAAATCGGTGTTGCAGCGCAGGCAACAAAAAAAGATAAAAACAAAACTTACCTGCAGCCTGACGTTCATGGCCTCTTCAGGTCCGAAGATGCTCACACAGGCTCCCAGACTCCCCTGCGCCAATCCAGACGCTACACTCATGCTGGTATTTATTACCCAGCATGAGAGAAGCATAGGGATTGGGTGGAGCAGGCTGGTTCCACACTCCAGCAGGGACTGGGATCGAATATGGCTCATTACATCGCAATGTATTACATCGCGTGCTTTTACAACGACCGCGTTGCTAGTACGCGATGCATTTACATCGCAAGTCATTACAACGACGTGCACTAGGGGGCGCGCTGGACTTAGGAATAGTATTAATTACTATTCCTACTCCAGTTTGCGCAACAGTAGGGAAGGTGTTGGAATTCATTTCCAAAACCTCAGCGCCCCCTAGTGCAAGTCGATATGATAATAAAGCAGTTTTATTAATTGTTTCATTATCATTTTATTTTACATGCGTCTGATGGTACCAGCAGTGGGGCGATGCTACTCCGCCATAACGGAGGAGCCGCCCCTGCTCTCTGGAGAGTGTCCTTCCCTCTAAGGGTCCTCTGAGTGCCAATGCACCGACATGATGTATTTGTCGGTGCACAAGTGCTGAATGCACCTTTTAGTGGTGGTTGGGCCCATTCAGGGGAGTGGGCTCGCCTTCGGCTACCCATAAAGTGTTTTCTAAATGGTTATTAATGTTAATAACTACTGTATGATCATTGTGACCCCCAGATTTAACAGCAAATAATTTTTAAGTCACATCCGAAACCAATAAGACTGGCCCTTTGCACTTTAAAATTTCTTCCTTACGAATTCTTCTGTCTTGGTTTGATGAGTGACACGAAACCACCCTCAATGTAGATTTGAAAAATTGATTGATACCTGCCAACTTTCCCTTTCTAAAAGTTAGATTTCCTCATTTTTAAACCAAAGCGTTGATATTTCCAAACTTTGTCTGGCTATATCCTAACTAGCCATTCTGCCCAGTATTGATTCTTCAAGCACGGGTTATGCCTCACTCAGCGCTGGGAAGCCTTCTGGTAGCCATACCTTTACAAATTAGCATAACGTAACATAACATAACATAACTATGTCCTTCTTGAAATGTCTCTCACTCACTTTGTTCCTGCCACAGTCTCTCTTTGTTGCATATTTCTAAATGTTGGCATGAAGTTAAATCCTCTCCATGTAAACACTATACTGTTATATCCAGTGCAGAATTTGTGCGAGCGGTTTCAGGTGGTGGGCACCAGCAGTAATTTGTTGGACTGGGTCTTATTTTCCATCATCAGACTTTGACCAAGAGCAGGAGGAAGAAAGGCCGAAAATGGAAGCAAGAGAAGAGAGGACAACAAGGGCAAATGGAGAAGGCAGGGATGAAAAGAAACTCCAAGAGTGAGATAATGGGACAGAAAGCAGAGGGTGATGGAAGAAAGAGGTAATAGGCTGAATCAAGACTAGGCAGCGGGGCGGCTCATCCACTAAAGCGGAGAAGCATCGCCCCACTTCTGGAATGCAAAAGACAAAATAAAAATAAAATAACAATAAAACTATTTTATTGTAATTTAATTTTGCACTTCTAGTCGGGAGTCTAGGGTGGAGCGGGATCATGCCGCAGCGTCAGCAGCAAGGGGAGGAGGAGTGGTAGGCACTGAAAGTGTGCATGTCGGTTTGCCCGGCTGTCTTAAGACTTCCAAACTGACATGCGCACGTGGATATCAGGCTGTTCCTTGGAGATCTCAGCAGTGCTCAGGGGCACAGGCTCCCAGTCCCTGCTGGAGCGTGAAATCGGCCCACTCCGCCCAATTTGAGCGCTGCTTTCCTGCAGGGAGTAATAGCATGAGAGCAGCGTTCGGATTGCGTGGAGTCTGGGAGCCTATGCTCATGAGAATTACTGTGCCGGGGCGGAAGCAGAGGAGCAGTGAGGCACGGGAGCAGAAGATCGCAGTGGCCAGCAGCGAAAGGAAAGTCTATTTTTTTTTTCCCGCACTGCCCCCCCCCCCCTTACTTGGATTGGCAGCAGCCGCGGCTGCTACTTAATATTCGACGACCCCAGCATTTGGCATCACCGACTGGAAGCTCCTAAGAAAAACATTGCGCTTGTTCGCCTTACTTTCTTATGTTTTATTTTTTTTCCCCACAAATGAAGCTTTTCTATGCATCTTTAAATATTATTCCCTCTATTTTATTATAATTCTGAATTTTTTATTTTGTTTGCACTCGCTACAAGAGAAAAGGCAAACATTTTGTAAGAGAGGAGAGGGTATGTTATAATGACAGACCTGGAATTTAACTGTGCCTCACAAATGATCAAGTGACATCTAAGATTGTATTTGTTTGGCAGATCAATCACTTTGCTGCTTTTGCTGGTATAATTTTGCATAATTTCCAATTTTCGTTCATGGACTAACTGGAAGCTTGATAACCTCAAGAAATGAGTGAAGGCATTTTCGATTCTGCTACCAATCAGGGTTTGTAATGTGCGGCTAATCACCCTTGAGGGTCTCAAGGCGTTGTGGGGGGGCGCAGCGGATCACACTAAGGGCCCGATTCTGATGCGGTTAGGAAATATTCCCGATCAAATCGGTTTGGAAATGGTTTCGGACCGACTCGGGTCGGGAGAGTCCGACCGACCAAGTATGATGCATCCGGATGCTTCCAGATACGATTTGGTTGGACTCCCATTGACTTCTATGGGAGCCTATGTTCCTAACCGCATCGTAATCTGGCGCTCGGTTGGGAAGACACGTTCCCGATCCGATTCGGAAGGATCAAATGCCATTAGGAGGCCTTCCTAACCGCATCGGAATCGGGCCCTAGGTCGTAATGTATGGGTTTGGGTCAGTGCAGTAGAAGGTACTGCGTAGCGTGTTCAAACCTAACTTGAATGTCCTTATAATGTCTCCGAAAGGATCAGAAACAGCCAAGTTAGCAGCCAACTCCTGCTTTGGTTATCTACCTGCCAATTGTTATGGACATTACTGAAAGACCATTTGCAAATTTTTGAGTCGTTATGTGACATCACCTCATAAAGTACATCACCTCATGAAATTTGTTGGTCTTTAAATCTACTTTTTTTAAATCCAGAAGTGCCCTGGATAATATTATGATGCATTGTATCATACAATATTCTTCCCCTCTGGTTTTTGTATGTGAAATTTGCTGTCCCCTAGGGAGAAAGAATAGAATGAATAAACTTGTATCAAGTAGCACTTTACCTTGGAAATGTATCAGCAAAATGTGGGATTCCAATTTACAAAGCAACCAACTTCTGTACTGTTGTAGAGAAATCATTGTTTTACTTCTGCCACACAACATACATTATAGTGTGTGTTTAAGTAAGGAGTTTTGTATTGCAGAGGGATTTAAGCAAGTCACAGCGGCGGCCGCTACATAGAAAAGGTTGTGGGGCGGAGTGAGGGTGTGGGGGGGGGAGCGTGAGAGGGAGAGCGCAGGGGGAGTTGAATAATAATAAAACAAATTTAAAAGTTAAACATACCTGCTGCCGGCCGCCTCCTGTGTCGCGCCTCTGTGTTGGTTCTTCCTAGTCCCAGCTGACACTGGGACTGCATCAGACACTTCCTGGCCTGAACGGGCTGAAAAGGCGCTCAGGTCAGGGAGTTTGTGGGGTTTCTCCAGCCCGGCAGTTCAATACAGCTAGGTTAGAGAAACCTAAGTGCGCATGTTTATTTGGCCGGCATGAGTCGGCCGGCCATACACACATGGGCACTTAGAGAGTGCACATAGCACTCCTCCTCCCCCCTCCCATGCCCGCCCCGCACAAGCTGGCTGAGCCACCTGCATAAAAAGAAAACGATAATGAAATATTGTTTTATTTTTTTGCTGCTGGCTCTGAGCCAGTGCGGCGATGCTCTTCCGCCATTGCGGAGGAGCTGCCCCTGCTAAGTCACATGTTATCTGAACATTGATTGAATAGCACATCTTCCAAGTATAAAAGTTTTGTTTTGTGTTTCCTGTTGGTAGAACTGAAATGTGAGTATAGTGGATAACTTCAACAGCATTGAGGAAACCAGCAAGAGCATGAAATCCCTCTGACACGATGGAAGTGACTTGTAGTCAAATTGTTTGCTGAGATTGGCTGAATGTTGACTGTGAAACACCAGCTTCCACACCAAGTGTTTTTTCAAATAGATCTAGAAACTCGGATGTTCAATACAGAAAGAAGTTCAAACATTTCAGGAACTGCCAATATTTTGCTTCTTTTTGGCTCCAGGTTTCCCTTTATTATTCGAAAAAGGTCACAATGTATTTGTTCTTGGGCTTATAAGCATTTAATATTTACTCATGTGGATACTATGTTCTCTCTGGTTGCTAAATCTATGTATAACCAGTTCTCCATTTTGTTTCCAGCTATATAAACAGCTTATTGATTTTTGCAACTCTGTCATCATCCTAACTGATGTTGACCCCAGCTGTCATTCCAACCATTTCACAAGAAAGGAAGCCCAGGAAAACCACTAACAGGAAGATGTTAGTCTTAAAATGGAGGCATTCGGTGTTCTCACAAACCTGCCATACTTCCTGCCATGCTAAACTGTTATATTCCATATAGGTACCCTATATAGGCGCAGGTAACATTGCAACCTTTCACCTATATTCTTCCCTACATTACATACATAACGTTTCTTAGGCACTGACCTTTTACCTAGATATGACACTGCATTCAGAACGTGGGTTTTTCCCTGGTTCGATTCTCATACATTATGCATGAGGCTTCTTGGAAGCACAGCAGGACTAACATTAGGATTACTATCTCCTGTATAATATCACTGTATAAAGTTCAGGCCCAACGTCATCCTTTAGGCCGACACAGTATCACAGCAAGGTAGGACCCCTGGGGAGACCTATGGGTATATGTACAGCACATCTTGCTTAGGAAGATAGAGGAGACCGTGACCTACCTGCTGACACACTGACCAGAGACGCTGAGGTTCCTGCATGCAGACGCTCCAGCTAGCAGTGGTCTAACATCCCTCGCGGGGTGTCCAACTCGAGCCCAGGACGGCGTCCCTCATTCACTAACTCTCAGGTAATGGGATTGACTAGATCCTAGAGGGATTCTTGGCATAACACCTACACAGATGCTAGGTACATTTAGGTACATCTAGTCAGGGAGACATCGTAGGAGTTCGCACTTTTTATCATGTGTTTTAGGTACATGTATATATTCATGATTTCTGCAAGATGGTAAAACTATACCATCCCTTTACTTTTGTAATATTGCTAATCATATATCTCTGCTACTGTCTAATGGTTGTGGCAGCTCATCTATGCTACACTAGAATAACAACTGTATATCTCTGAGACAAACTAAGTGTGCACGAGTGACTGAGCGAAGGTAGTATATTGTTTCACGATCCTGGGGGATCAGGGTTGTCATGTTTCCAAGAACTATTCTCTCCCCGATAAGAGGAGACTCTAGTGGCACTGTAACTAGCTGATACAGACAGGCTAATGTATCCGGTGGGGGTGCACGGATTCAGTCCGCCACCAAACCCACAGTTTATGTTATCCGAACGCGCAGATCCTGTATAGGATATATAGGAACTACACGACAAAACAGGATCCGTAAACATCCATAGCGGTTACACCATAAACTACTCACACTTATCATGAAAATATTGTTTAAGTATAAATGTTCATGTTGAGCTGCACCGAACTGCTGCCCAGCGGAGCTACTAGTGGTGTCACTTTGAAACATACATATAGCGTAAACCTGTCTACGCGCAAAGAAATGCCATAATAGGTGCGATCCCGTCCATATTACTTAAATATTGACACAAACAGAAAGGCATTCCAATATTTGCACATATCATTTAGGGATTTGAAGTCAGCTACATGCCCACTTTTCTGATCTTTTCAGGAAGCCTGTTTCACATACTCATACCCTTTACTTGCATTATTCTGGCACTGGGAGTACTTTTGTTTACTTCCTAGGTCCTCAACAAGCCCCTCCCTCTGGATCTTAGAGCCATACCCGAGACATAACACACTGTTCTAACTTTGCAAAGATCCACACGTCAAAGGATCATCTCACAGACTGATCGCGTTGCCATGAACGTCATCCTCTCCTTTATCTTGAGCCAATGCATTTCATACCAAATAGGGAAGATTTTTTTCTGGTCGCCAATATTACCAAGCACCCTGGCTGCATGAGTTTGACTATATGGAAGTCTCCTTAAAACTTCCTTAACATTTTCTTGGGTCCCTAAATGTGTAGCACTGTCATAATGATGCTGGAGCACACAATCAATCAACATTTGTAAAGCGCAACTCTGTCACCCCTAGGGGTATCTAGGCGCTGTGTTTCTGTCGAAGAGCCCAGTCTTGAGTCTCTTTCTGAAGTCTGCCAGTGAGGGGGCTGTACGGAGCTGGAGGGGGAGGCCGTTCCAGGTCTTGGCAGCGATGTAGGAGAAGCAGCGGCCACCACTGTGGCTGCGACAGATGAGGGTGTGCGTGGGAGGATGAGAGAAGAGGAGCGTAGGTGTCTAGCGGGTTGGTGGAAGTTCAGTCGATGGTTGAGGTAGGCAGGTCCTAGGTCATGGAGGGCTTTGTAGTCATCAATGCCTCTTGAAGAAGATCATTTGTGCAAAAAACTGCTCATGTAGGCGGTAAAAAAAGAAAATGGTAGCATTTAAAAAAACAACGAGAAAAAAGTTGAAAAATAAAAAAGCATGATTCGAAAAAGTGGAATAGAGAAATAGTTTAAAAAAGACGTAAAATAAATGGATAAGGGATTGAGTTATGGATAAGTGTGGATTATCTTTGGGTTATGTTAAGGGTCATGGTATTGGTTAGAGTAAGGTAGGCGAGGTGGCAATGTTTCGGTTTAGGACTGCGGTAAGGGATTGGATCTGTTTAAGTTAACTTTTGGGGTTGGTTAGAGTTAACGTTGACCGGTGAAATATTAAAAACCTTTTTAATAATACTCTTGAGTGTGCACTTAATTTCTGATCACAGAGGAGGCTCCTGCTTTGACCTGATAACATATTCTGGTTTCTGTTTGCTTACAACAGTTGTACACGAGTCAGTAGCTGGAAGCAGAGATGTCCTGACATGCAGAAAAGAGTTCAGGGGAGCGTGTGTTCACCATGGGTGTGTTTGCGTCACTCCGTGGAAGAGATCATGCAATGACATGAAGGGACATTCCGGGCTCCATGCCAGTGTGTCTGAGTTGTGCATGATTGGAATATAATTATCACTGCAGAGAACAATCTGACCTTTGTCTGTCAGCATTGGATGCTGAAGAACCTCTGTGAACATTTTTCTGTCTGAGGTGTTGAGTGTGTCTAATCCCTCCGCCTATGTTTATGCTGTTTTCAGCAGCTCCAAAAGGCTGACCTCTCAAGCGTTTGTTCTAGTGGGCAGAGATTGTGGCGGTAGTTAACCTCAAGACATCCGAAAAAGAAATAACAATCAAATGCATTCATAATTTGGGAATCTGCAAACATCTGAAGTCTTTCGCAAATCCTCAGACTGAGGTGTGAATCTTCCAGAGTACCCTAATGATGATGGTTGAAGGTGTTTATGTTGCACTGTAAAAATAGAACAATAAAGTCAAACAAATCATTATTAAAGCATTAAAATGTTGAGGACTCTGTTGAAGAAAATGGTGTGACTCAGGACTAATGATGGCTGGTATAGGCCCGCGGCAAAAAAAGTCCAACGTTTGTTGTTCTGTTTGTCCTGTATATTTAGAACATTCTATCTTTAGTGGGTAAATGTTCAATAGCCTTATAGCCCTTTTACCTTGGGGTATAGCAGTTGTTAAAGGCCCTCACCCTCGCTATTTGTCCAAGTAGCACTAGGATTCTTGCCTTATAATAACCGGTATATCCATGGTGCCAGGCTATAAGGCTAAAATAGTGATTTGCAACACAGATTCTCAAAAACGTAAATAAGGAAATGAATAGAAATGGGTGCAAAGTTACCACCGCCAATACCATACAATTTGCCCCAGACGGGCGCAATATATACATGGGCTTTGAATAAGTCTAACCACTAGCATTCGCAAGGGGTAGCATTCCAACCCATCATTATTTTGCCCACCATACCACCTCTCCACCTCAGTTTTGACCCGGGCATAAACATACCTAACATACCTCACATTGTAGCTAACCTACCATACCTATCCTACCAAACCAACCTTCCATACATACCTCCCTACAATATCTATACCAAAATGCCATGCCTACCTACCTTACTAACCAACCATACCTACTTGCCTACCAGACCTAACCTGCCTGTTAGAAATTGGGTTACTGGTTGACTGGGTTATAAGTCGTAGTCAAGCAATCACCACAATCCCAATCCTAAGCAAACCCCAAATTAACCTGTGCTCACCCTCTGGTAGAGTGGCACAGAGCAGCCATGCTTAATTTAGAAGCAGTGTTTAAAGTATTTGTGCAACACTTCAAATAGTAAAACAGTGAAACACCACACAAAAGGATTCCACACCAGGTAAGAAAAATAGGGCTTAATTTAATTTAAAAAAACAAGACCAAAACAACAATGATCCAATTAGTAGAACCGGAAACATTACATTTTAAAGTTTAAAGTGAAAAATAGCACCAAAAAATACAATGTGCCGGGCCAGGACAAAGTCACAAGTTCAGGCTGACCGCAATGGAGCACAGTCCGGCTACAGGGACTCAGTTAGGAACGCTGATCAGAGTGTCTTTAATCCTGATTGCAGAGCGTTGCATGGATCTGCGTCAAAGATGCATTGTGCAGATGAGATGCTGTGTCAGTTCGGAGATGTGGTGAAGCTGCGGTGCAAGGTCCTTTTGCCTCGATGTCAGGATCCAATTGACCGGGCTTGCGATGCGAAATCCGGTGTCAGGAATGCGATCCGTAGTCGAGGGAATGAGTCAGTTCCAATGAGCAGTGAAGCTGTGATGCACAGTTTTGGTGTCGTTATCGAGGCTACAGTTGATGAGAGATGCGCCAGGAAAGCGTCACACAGTGGCGGTTCCGAGCACAATGCAACGGTCCCAAGATGCGGGTTGCAGCGGCAATGCGAGATATTTGTGACGGTTCCAATCCACGCAGCAGCAGCTATGCGTCGGTTCTGCTCAGGGATGCGCTGCTCAGTCGAGGAGATGCATCAGTTTTGCTCGGGGATGCATCGCTCGGCAGAGAAACTGCGTCGGTTCCACTGGTAAGCACTTTAGGCCCACTTCCAAGGGTCAAGGACTGGAGTGGCACCTCTCGCCAGGGTAGATTCACAAATGGCCGAGTCCAGGTGCAGATGCAAGCAGGTTGGAAGCCTGTTTTGTCCTTGAGGCTTCAGATCAGGAGGCCAGCCAACTAGCCCTTGCAGTCACTCTGTGTTCTGGGTTCAAGAGATGCAGGTCCAGTCCCTCTCACCCAGCCAAGAGGGCAGCAGGAAGCAGATCAACGCAGCAATGCAAGAGTCCAGTAGAGTGCATACCAGGGGAGTGGCAGTCAGGGTCGGACTGGGAACCCAAAGCAGCCCTGGCAAATTTTGTCAGACCAGCCCCCTTACAGTGCATAGAGAGGGCAGTGAGCTAGCCTGACCACTACAAAGTGGGTTTTTGGGGGTTCTCCCCTAAGAGAATTTGGGGTAAAATGGTGCATTCTACAACACATTTGTCATTATATATTCAATTGTATTAGCTTTTAAAGCATAGTAAATGATGACCTTACTGTGCACCAGGATACAACAGTCTTTGTTTGGGCTCTTCTATGATTCCCTCACTATCACCCTCCAACAGTGCCCCTCATCTCTCCATAGCCCCTCTCTCACATGTATTTTATTTATTTTATAGCACCTCTCATACCAGTGTAGGGTGTCGGAGCACTTTACATCACATATACATACAGAGACAATGAATCATACATGTGTAAATCAGTGTATAGAGAATGCTCGACAAGGCAAAGGGGACTGCAAGGTGAAGGATTCACATGCCGTCCATAATGGTAGGCACTTTTTAAGAGTGCTTGGTCTGGAGAATTACAAACTCAGGATTCAGAATATAACACAGCGGTTAGGGTTGACTTTAATAATAAGAATTTATTTCTACACAAACAAACCTTTTTTTTAGCAACATCAGGATAATGAAAGACTGGGGAAAAAACATAATTTTCTAACCTGTACCATGCAGCCTGCATGTAGCTCTTTGGTGGCAGTTCATAGCTCACTGTGCTAGATTACTATTGTAACTTATGAACTGCACAGTAACAAATGAGTCTCTGTGACAAAAGCAGTAACCCACTGAGCTAAGCACATAAAATATTGTACTTTGATTTGCATGGGACATGCTCTTTGCAGCAGGCATATTAACCCTCTGTGCTACCTTAGATGAGTCAAAACTGCCACTAGACAAAACTCCCATCTCTCTCCAGCAGGTACAGTAATCAGCAGAGTTAACTTGGCACTTTTTTGTTGCCTGAAAACTGCTGAATATATAAGGAACTTTGCAGCGCTTCTAAAACTGCTGCATTGCTGCAAAACCGGCCCCTGTAACAAAACTGGCCTCCCACCCTTCCAGCCTCCTGGGGAAATGCCTGATGCCCGGTACGACCAGTCCAGCCTCGGTGGAAGTCCTTCAGCAGCACATCTGTCCTTCTTCCTGGCATGGCAGAGTATCCACAGGTCCAGTAGTGTACTGAAGTGGTGGTGTCTGAAGTCCAATATTTATACCTAGTGGGGCCTTTAATGTAGGGGAGACTTCAAAGACATGCCTTTGAAGTGCACAGATGTCCTTCCTTCCTGCCCTGTCTCCATACTCACTCTAGGGGGGGCATGTAGCCCTGAATGTGTGGACAGGGCTGTCAGGAGTTGCAGGCCGGTGACACGCTGACCGATCAAACGCGGTACCAGGAAGTACGAACGGCTGCGGACTACATTTCCCGGCATGCCTTGCAGGTCACGTTGCACGTGACGCTTACACAAAGCCGGATCCGAATTCAAAACGAAGCTGGCGGCCACCGGCGTTGCCGATTATTCCTTACAGATGCTTTCAGACTTCTCCTACGGACTCCTTTTGATGTATGGCGGTAAGAGTGCCTTGGGCACCGGTCTTCTTATAGTTTCCTTGGGAGTGAGACAGCGGGGTGCGGCAACCTCGCCAATCTCCTCCGAGTTCATATCTCTTCCGTTGGTCGAGACTAACCCTGGGCATAATACTTTGCTACGCTCACGGAGCATGCAAAGTTTGTGTTACTACGCACTACGCAAATTGCGTAGCAGAGTAAAAACTCTGCTAATCAACGTAGCGTAGCAGCAGTATATTAAACACATACAAATGCTTTGTTAAAGCAATTTTCTATGCTAAAAGCATATAACAAATTCACAAAAGTGAACTTTGACAATGAAAATATCAAGCAATGAGAGAGGTGATGATTTTGGGTTCCCCTAACCTAGGGGAGGACCAAGCAGATGCCTTGAACACAAAAAGCATATCATGTGAACGATTCAGTGGTGGTCCCTTCCTCCTAGGACCACCCCAAGCACAGTTATGGGCAAAAATACAATCCCAACCAAAGGCCCTGCAAAGCATTATGGGACGAGATTAGCAGTGGGCAGTGAATATTATAGTATCCAATATCAAAATATTTCTACAAAGAGCTGCAGTTCAACTAGTCGTTACTAGATGTCCCTCACGAGTCAAATGCAAAAGCATTGAAATTATTAATACATCAAGCTGCAGTTCCACTAGTCGTTACTAGATGTCCCTCACGAGTCAAATGCAAAAGCATTGAAACCCTTTCATGAAGCTTTTGCATTTGACTCATGAGGGACATCTAGTAAAGACTAGTGGAACTGCAGCTCTTTGTAGAATTATTTTGATATTGGATACTATAATATTCACTGCCCACTGCTAATCTCGTCCCATAATGCTTTGCAGGGCCTTTGGTTGGGATTGTATTTTTGCCAATAACTGTGCTTGGGGTGGTCCTAAGAGGATGGGACCACCACTGAATCGTTCAAAAGATGTGCTTTTTGTTTGGTTCTCTCCCTAGGTTAGGGAGGATACCAAAATCATCACCTCTCTCACTGCTTGTTAATTTATTGATTTCACTTTTGTGAAATGCTATATGCATTTTAGCATATAAAGACAGAGATACTTATTTTATCTTAACTTGCACTGTGCAAGATGCCTTTGGCAATTATTGTACAGTGCAGTCAAGCACACAGCTACGCACTACGCAATTTGCATAGCTACGTGTAGTTCAAAATGTACTTCACATAGCTACGTGAAGTACTACTACGCAAACTACGCCCAGGGTTAGCGAGACCGGCATTACGCGGTCTCTTGCGGAAGAGGTCCTTGGTTCCCCATGAGCATTTCGACTCCATTAAGGCATATCTCTTCCGTTGGTCGAGACCGGCATTACGTGGTCTCTTGCAGAAGAGGTCCTTGATTTCCCCCACGAGCATTTCTTGGCTCAGTCCGGCATTTCTCTTCCGTTGGCCGAGACCGGCAGTACGCGGTCTCTTGCGGGAGAGAGTCATCCTATAAGCTCATAACAATGGTCTTCTGATACAAGTAGCTGTTTAATTCATGTGTGTGTTTCGGATGTCACTAAACCGACACCATTGGAAAAAGGCAGTGTGAACTACAACATTGCGATATTTAATTTCCTTTGAACTATGATATACTCTGTGTTGTGAGGTAACAAAAGGAGCATTTACAAGTATAGCCTATTGAGGAACCTTGACAGAATTGACCCTTCCTGAATTTTGTTTTCCATTGGCCTGGTACTAGTAACATATGGTCACTTCTTGTTCTCTGTTTTCTTATCACCAGAAGAGAGATACGACGACGGGGTGTACAGTCTGTCTTTGTCGAGTAGTAAAGGTGTTACCACATGAGTATTTAGGTAGGTCAGAAAAGGGGAGGGGGAACGGTTCTATATATATATATATATATATATATATTTAGTGGATATAGACAAGAAAGCAAGAAAGGACTTGTTCACCTATATGTTCTCTTTTCTTCATAGTTTCATGTGGAAAACTCACATCCGCCCCTGCTCTCTTCTGGCAACATGCTTTCACTTTTTTCTTCCTTTACAGGTAGGGTATGTGAAACATAGTATGCTTAGAATGTGGTAGTCTATCTTGTTTGCGTTACCAATATATATATTTTCTAGGTTGTACACTTACCCTGTGTTCCTGTGTCATCCTCAGATCTCCCTCCTTGCAGTCCCTATCCTTTCCTATCCCCCGCTTGACTATCCCAAAAGTCTGTGTGTGTTCACATTCCAGACTTGGGGCCGTCGAGAGGTGGACCCCTTTGAGCATCAGCACAATCCCGAGGATTCTGGAAGGAAGAGTCTGACAGAATAATCGGCCCAAGTATTCTTTCCTCCTGATTGTGCTGAGGTCAAGGATGGCCACCTTGGAGGACGTTATGGCGGCTCTGGTGTTGGTACAAACGGAGCTTGCGGCTTTGCGCCAGGAAACAGCGAATTTGCAAAATAGAATAGACAGGATGCAGAGAAACCCGTTTGATGCGGGGAGTATCACATACCCTACACCAGTCGTTGTTGAGATGCCAACTCAAATACCATTGGCTCCCCCAGAGAGATTTTATGGAGATATAAAGAAAGTGCAAATTTTTGTAACTCAAGTGCTACTCCACTTCACTTGCAAGCCCAAGATGTTCACAAACAATCAAGCCCGGGTGGCGTTCCTAATCTCATATCTGGGTGGTGAGGCAGCTCAGTGGGCAGTCCCTATCGTTAGAAGAGATGACCCCCTACTCTATGATTGGGATGAGTTTAGAGTAGAATTCGAAAAAACATTCGATCGTCGGGTCGAAACATTCTCTGCGGATAGGGACTTGTTAGAGCTCCGACAGGGCAACACGGAACTGGTTACATATCTCAACAGTTTTCGGAGACTGGTTGCTGAAACCGACTGACCGGAATCTAAGCAGTCGGCTATCTTCTATCAGGGGCTCTCAGAAGAATTGAAAGACGTCCTTGCCCAAATTGATCCACAACCACGCACCTGTGCTAGTCTCATCGAGCTGACACTGCGTCTAGAACACAGACTAAAAGAGCGGAAAGGAGAGACATACACCACTGAACGGTCGTGCATTCACCACCGACAAACCCCCGACAACGCCCGAACCTATGGAAATCGGGGCAGTGAGAGCTTCCTTAACACTCAGTGAGAGAGATCATCGACGCAAACAGGGCTTGTGCCTATATTGTGGGAAGAAAGGACACTATCTTCGTGAATGTCCGGTCAAACCAAAGTACAGCCGTCCTAGGATAGGACAACTAGCCACAGTAGCAGCGGAAAAAGGAACGGAAAACTAGAATGCTTGAAGGTAGTAGAAGGGAAACCCTCAAGCAGTTGTATCATCCCTTCAATAACCCCTTATGCCGTCATGGAGTCGGAACACTTCTTCATTCCCATGGATATGTACATCGATACGGAGAAGAAGACCATAAAGGCCATGGTGGACTCAGGCGCCACTGGATGCTTTATGGACAGAGAAGAAGCACTGCGATTGGGCATACCACTTCAATGCAAGCCCAACCCCGAACTGGTTTTTGCGGTAGACGGCAAAGAACTGGAATCTGGACCCATAAGGCATAGCACCCCAGAATATGAGCTCACCTTTGGCGGTTATCACCATGAATGGTTGTCTTTTAATATCATTCAGGCTCCTCAGTACGGGGTGATATTAGGCCTTCCGTGGTTACAAAAACACGATCCCACCATTAACTGGGCGACAAAGTCTCTGGAGCTGAAATCCCCCTACTGCATGAACCATTCCACCCAGTCACATGTTCGCCCTTCACAAGCATTGGCTTCTAGGCATCACATTGCAACTGCGGCTGAGAAGGAGGTGACACTACCCAAATGCTATGAAGCTTATACCGATGTTTTCAGCAACATACAGGCAGAAAAGCTCCCCCACACCGAGAATATGATTGTCGGATTGACTTGGTTCCGGGAGCTGTAATCCCATGTGGTCGGATATATGCCCTCACCGTGCCCGAGACTGAATATTTACGGGTCTACCTGGACAAACACCTGGCGTTAGGGTTCATCCGCCCCTCCAGGTCTCCTGCAGCATCGCTCTCTTTTTTATCCCGAAGGCGAACGGAGACTTACGATGCTGTATAGACTACAGAGCATTGAACGCCATCACCATAAAAATCAATACCCGCTTCCGCTGATCCCGGTTCTTTTGGAACAGGTAAGAGGGGCTGGCATCTACACAAAGCTGGATCTGAGAGGGGCATATCACCTGGTCAGAATACGCCAAGGCGATGAATGGAAAACAGCCTTCAAGACCAGATATGGGCTTTTTGAATACCTCGTTATGCCCTTTGGTTTGTATAACGCCCCTGCAGCGTTTCAGTTTTTCTTAAACGAAGTACTCAGGGAATATCTCGACCGTTTCGTTGTAGTTTATATCGACGATATACTGATATATTCCGCCAATGAAGAAGAACATGTCGTCCATGTGCGTTTGGTCTTACAAGCCTTACGTAAACACCAACTATACTGCAAGATCACGAAATGCGAATTTCATGTAACCACAGTTGAGTTCTTAGGGGTCATGCTTACCCCTTCCGGCCAGGTGTTGGCAGAAAGAAAGGTTAAAGCTGTAGTCGAGTGGCCACGACCCCAAAACGTTAAAGACATCCAGAGCCTGTTAGGGTTTGCGAACTTCTACAGATGATTTATCAGACAATTCTCAGACCTGGTAGCTCCTTTAACAAGACTAACAAGAAAGAAAACACCTTTTTTGTGGACCCAGGAAACCCAAGACGCTTTTGACCTTTTGAAGAGGGCCTTTGTGTCTGCACCCGTTCTGACGCACGCCAATTCCAGATTGCCCTTCATCGTAGAGGCAGACGCATCAGATGTGGCGCTAGGTGCGGTCTTATCTCAACGACATGAGACAACCGGTTATCTTCATTCCATCGCGTTCATGGCAAGGAAATTGAATACAGCGGAACAAAACTACACCATAGCTGAGAAAGAGCTACTAGCCATAAAGGATGCCTTTCTGGAGTGGAGACATTGGCTGATGGGGGCAGTCCACCAAGTGACGGTTTACACGGACCACAGAAACCTGCAGTTCATGCGGGCAGCCCGGCATCTCACCCCACGACAACTTCGTTGGATGCAATTCTTTGAGGAGTATTATTTTATAGTGACATTCCGGCCTGGAGTGGACAACAAAAAAGCAGACGCTCTTACGAGACAAGAAAACCCACCATATCAGTCTGTCTCTCTTGAGCAAGCAATCATAGAACCAAGTATAGTACTATGCGTGGTTCAAACCAATGACTTTTTGCGGAAAATCAGAAAAGGGGCACAGTCCTGTACTTGGAGAACTTGGCTGAGACATCACAGAGATTGGCAAATGTATCAAGGACTCCCCATGAAAGGCCCACGGGTGCTTGTTCCTACCAGAGACTTACGAGACACCGTTTTTTTGTGGTGTCACAGTCTCCCGTGTGCCGGTCACATGGGGGGTGCGAAAACATTGGAGAAAGTGCTTCGGCAATTCTGGTGGCCGACCGTTCGCCCAGATGTTCTGCAATGGGTGAGAGAATGCTCCACATGTGCCCAGATGAAAACCGATCACAGACAAGCTCAAGGTCTCCTGCAGCCAATGCCCACACCAGAGGCCCCATGGGAGAGGATATCTGTGGACTTCATAGTGGGGCTACCCAAGGATCAAGGAAACACAGCAATAGTGGTGGTCATAGATTACTTGACTAAAATGGGGCACTTTATTGCTTGTAAACAAGTACCCTCAGCTGGCCAGCTGGCACGAATTCTAATGACACAGGTGGTACGGCTTCATGGCCTCCCCAAAGCCATAGTTTCGGATAGAGGGGCCCAGTTCACTGCCCGTTTCTGGAAAACATGGTGTTCTGATCTAAAGATTGCCTCTTCACTTTCCACAAGCTTCCATCCACAAACCGATGGTCAAACCGAAAGACTGAACCAGACTCTTAAACAATTCCTCAGATGCTATGTTGACAATAATACCGATGCATGGGTGGACTGGTTGTGGGTGGCAGAGATCGCATACAATAGCGCCAAGCACTCCTCCACGCAACACACTCCATTCTTTAGCAACTACGGAATGCACCCCAGGTTCAACCCCTTGATACTCCCTAGTACCAACGCCAGAATACCAGACCTCCGTGATAGGTTGTTGCATGTGCGCAAGACATTACTCGCCACACGTAACAATCTGATTCAAGCCAAAGAAAGATATAAAAACCAGGCCGACAAGCATCGTAGACCTGGTCCCTCATATAAAAAAAGGGGATTTGGTTTGGTTGTCAACCAAACATATTCGATTCAAGAAACACAGCGTATTCAACCCCAAGTTCATAGGTCCATATCGTGTGATAAAACATATCAACCCTGTGGCTGTGAAATTGCGCCAGCCAATCCACTTCCGAATCCATCCCGTTTTTCACGTTTCTCTCCTAAAACCTTCCCACAGTCCGGTAAAACGGAAACCTGTACCTCTGTGGGTTCAACAAGACCAGGAGTATGAGGTTAAGGGGGTTTTAGATGCAAAAAGAGTACGAGGGAAGCTGTGGTATCTAGTTGCCTGGAAGGGTTATGGGCCTGAGGAAAACTCATGGGAGCCTGCGGTGGCTGTACACGCCTCCCGTCTGGTAGCCAAATTTCATCGGTTGCACCCCAACAAACCTTCTGCAGGTCAGCGTTCCCTGGGAGGGGGATGTGCTGTCAGGAATTGCAGGCCGGTGACACGCTGACCGATCAAACGCGGTACCAGGAAGTACGAACGGCTGTGGACTACATTTCCCGGCATGCCTTGCAGGTCACGTTGCACGTGACGCTTACACAAAGCCAGATCCGAATTCAAAATGAAGCTGGCAGCCACTGGCGTTGCCGATTATTCCTTACGGATGCTTTTAGACTTCTCCTACGGACTCCTTTTGATGTATGGCGGTAAGAGTGCCTTGGGCACCGGTCTTCGTATAGTTTCCTTGGGAGTGAGACAGCGGGGTGCGGCAACCTCGCCAATCTCCTCCGAGTTCATATCTCTTCCGTTGGTCGAGACCGGCATTACGCGGTCTCTTGCGGAAGAGGTCCTTGGTTCCCCACGAGCATTTCGGCTCCATTAAGGCATATCTCTTCCATTGGTCGAGACCGGCATTACGTGGTCTCTTGCAGAAGAGGTCCTTGATTTCCCCCACGAGCATTTCTTGGCTCAGTCCGGCATTTCTCTTCCGTTGGCCGAGACCGGCAGTACGCGGTCTCTTGCGGGAGAGAGTCATCCTATAAGCTCATAACAATGGTCTTCTGAAACAAGTAGCTGTTTATTTCATGTGTGTGTTTCGGATGTCACTAAACCGACACCATTGGAAAAAGGCAGTGTGAACTACAACATTGCGATATTTAATTTCCTTTGAACTATGATATACTCTCTGTTGTGAGGTAACAAAAGGAGCATTTACAAGTCTAGCCTATTGAGGAACCTTGACAGAATTGACCCTTCCTGAATCTTGTTTTCCATTGGCCTGGTACTAGTAACATATGGTCACTTCTTGTTCTCTGTTTTCTTATCACCAGAAGAGAGATACGACGACGGGGTGTACAGTCTGTCTTTGTCAAGTAGTAAAGGTGTTACCACATGAGTATTTAGGTAGGTCAGAAAAGGGGAGGGGGAACGGTTCTATATATAGTGTATATAGACAAGAAAGCAAGAAAGGACTTGTTCACCTATATATTCTCTTTTCTTCATAGTTTCATGTGGAAAACTCACATCCACCCCTGCTCTCTTCTGGCAACATGCTTTCACTTTTTTCTTCCTTTACAGGTAGGGTATGTGAAACATAGTATGCTTAGAATGTGGTAGTCTATCTTGTTTGCGTTACCAATATATATATTTTCTAGGTTGTACACTTACCCTCTGTTCCTGTGTCATCCTCAGATCTCCCTCCTTGCAGTCCCTATCCTTTCCTTCCCCCGCTTGACTATCCCAAAAGTCTGTGTGTGTTCACATTCCAGACTTGGGGCCGTCGAGAGGTGGACCCCTTTGAGCATCAGCACAATCCCGAGGATTCTGGAAGGAAGAGTCTGACAGAGACACAGCCTATTCAGGTGTAAATGAGGTTGTGCCAGCTCCTCTCTCCCATCCTGCCAGAGATGGCCCATTGAGACACCACTCAGCTCCCATTGTGTGTGGCTGTCTAGGAGAAATACACAAAGCCCAACTGCCAACTATACCCAGTCATGTGATCAGAGACAGGCTGCAGGCACCAAATGGCTATAGTAAGAGAATGATAACTTTCTAAAAGTGGAATTTTCAGAATTGCAATTTAAAATCCGACATCACCATAAGTTTCGATTTTAAATTTTGATTCCAGAGACACCAGACTTGAAGAGTTATCTCTTCCCAATTGGAAATTACACTTATAAAATGTAATAAGGTAATCCCAATGTTATCATATGACTACTTGCAGTAGTGAAAAATGAATTTGAGAGTCTTTTACTACCAGGACATGTAAAACTTAGACGTACATGTCCTGCCTTTTAAATAAATTTCACCCTGTCCTCTGGGTTGTCCAAGGCCTAATTTAGGGGTGACTTATATGTATAACAAGGGAAGGTTGGGGCCTGGCAACATTTCTATTTTTCCAGGTCAAAATGGCAGTGTAAACTGTACCACAGGCTCTGCAATGGAAGGCTTGAGCCATGGTTAAAGGGCTACTTAAGTGGGAGGCACAAACAGTGCTGCAGGCCCACTAGAAACATTTAATTTACAGGTCCTGGATGCACGTATAACCACTTTACTAGGGACTTATAAGTAAATCCAAGGTCTTCAAACTGTGAGGTGCGCCCCCTGGGGGTCCGTAGCTGTGTTCGCTGGGGGGCACAAATGTCTTTGTAATTATTTGTAAATGATGATGGTCTGGAAGCACGACTTTCTTTATTTATCGTTTCCATGCTGTATTCATCTATATCAAGCAGTTAAAGTGCATAAATATTTATGGTTGCTGTAATTCTTGGCGCCATGGTGGCGGGGCCAAAGACATGGCTAAGTGGCTAAAAAGAACAAAATGTACTGTAAATATTTTTATTCACCTTTAGCCATCTTCATATAAAATAATGCTCATACCATGAATGAGAAATAAATGCAAATTAAACTAATCATTAGGAACACTTTCTTTTATGTTGTGAAACCTCCGTTGGTTAATGTGATCACTGAAGATGCCTAATTGTGTGAGCAGAGAGTCACACAAGTGAATCCTGGTTGGCGCAGTGCGTAATAGTGACTTGTGCATTTGTAATGCTATGCAGCCCTAGCCTGTAACATAAAGCACTGTTATTATGCAAGTCATTATTTAAATATTGTACTCGGCATTGTATCAGCTTGGCCATGGAATTATTTGGCATTGTAGGACTAAATTGTGTAGCACGGCTGACTAAATTATTTGGCAAAAAAAGGCTAAATATGCGTCTTAATGTGGCACTTGTTAGAATTACTTTTACTATTACTTCATTATCGTGTCAGTTTTACACATGCTAACACTGTCTGGCAAAGATTTCTCCTCATTAGTACCAGTTTAGCATCCACATACCTCAATAAGTAACATAAAGGTGACCAGTCAAACTTTGCTATGGGCCTTCCACTGCGCAACAACATGTATTGTTGTTTTTTTAGTAAATGTTTATCCGTTTGAGGTAGAAACACATTTGTTTGGTTAAAATCTGCAGATTATATACGCAGGTGGTGGATTATGCGGTTAATCCATAATTATGTAGAACATTCTACAGCCGCAAAATTCTATATTTTCAGTGGTCCTGCGTGTAAGGTAGACTGCCACAAAATGATTCAGTGTTTAAAATAAAACAAGTGCTTTCAAAGACTACCTTTTAGTAATGGGTAAAACACTGTACCTAAGTCCTAAATCCATTAAAAGGACGCTTTCCAAAGCTTAACACCTCTAGATCACCTCTCAAAAAGAATACAACTTTGTCACCATGAAGCTTCAGGTGACTCCATAAATGAAAGCCCGTACTCAGTTCCAAGCAGCCTTTACATTTGGTGATTAAACAGTTGCACACATTTACCTTTCTTTCAGATAGCAAGTACCCTGGTGAGAAGGCCTGTTTCTTCTTTAGTTCTCTGTCCATGGATAGTGTCAAAAGGATAGCCCAGAGGAGAAGGTGCTATGTGGGGGGCTATTTTTTTCATGTTCAAAGGGACAGACAGAGCTTTCTCAGGTAGATCACCTGAGGAAGGTAGAGATTTTTTTTTTTTAAATGCCCATCACTGCCATCAGTGCAGCAGGTGCAGTGACACTGGGGCAATGCTATGAGGGACCACTGTACCCAAATTATGTCTGTGTTCTAGCAAAAAGAAGGGTGGGAACCCTGTTCTGCATTATGGCCCAGGTGACCCTTGCTGCTCAGGGAAGAGGTCCAAAGCAACTGGGGGTGAGATGTGTGGTTCACCCCCTTTTTATGCAAGTCTGCCTTGGGTCTCAGGCTTAGGAGTGACGGTTGGTGGAATGGGTACAGGAGGAGGTATAATTTGTGCAGCAGATGCAGTGTCACGAGGGCCCAGCGGTGTGAGGCACCTTCTAAACCCCAATTATTATTGTTTTAACATCCTTCCTTGCTGAGGTTGGGCCCCAGTGCCCACTGCTGTGCCAATGTTCCTTTGGGCCCTGGACCAACGGCCCAACAGAGGGAAAAATGGAAGCAGGAGAGACATCTTAGCTCAGGCCTCGGAGAGATGGCAGAGCGGAGAATAGGGCAAGATACAGGTCAATGTCTTCAACAAGGGGCAGAGGAGGCTGCCCTCTTCGCCAGGCAGTTGCTCTCATTACTGAAGCAGGCGCAATGGCACCCGGGCTAAGAGTTTGAGAGTCCCACCACGTAACAATTATGGCTGCCTTCATTTATAAAAGAGGATTGGATGCTCACTTTGCTTGCTAGCATTAGGGCTGAGGGCACCCTTGCTGCAAAGTGGTGGGCAACATGTGGGAGACCATTTTATTCGGAAAGACATAGAGAATCTGTTTCAAGACTGGAGTGATGGCCAGGCATGGTGGGGAAGGGGTGAAAGAGGCAGAGGAAACATTCTGATACTCAGAGTCGCAGCTATCATTAGTGCAACAGGTGCAGTTGCGTTGGGCCTCCGAAGTGTGAGGAGCTCACTACAACCAAATTATAGGTAATAGTGTTTTTGCTTGATATATTTTATTCTATAAATTTCTCATTTAGTGTGGATTATGAGCTACAGAAAAAGTACCTCTGAAATTATAAGCCCGCTCCCTGCATTCAGCTTTGACCCTTCCACTCTCCCAAGTACTGCCATAAAGTTTTGGAGGGGGCCCGACTTAAAAACATTTTGCTTAGAGGGGGCTCACAGCAGAAAGTTTGAAGACCTCGGAAGTAAATTAAATATGCCAATTGGGGATGAACCAATATTTCCATGTTTAGGGGAGAGAGCAAAAGCACTTTAGCACTCGTTAGCAGAGATAAAGTGTGCAGATTCCTAATACCAGCAAAAACGAGGTCAGAAAAGTGGAAGAGGAAGGTAAAAAGTTGGGGGGAAGACCACCCTAAGCTGTCAGGTCTAACACTACAATATACACCTACAATGTCTACCTACTTATCATAGCCACATTCATACTTACTCCTTGCATCTAAACCTACCATACCTACCCTACCTACGGTGCTTTACCAAGTCTAAACTAGCCTACCTAACTTTCATAACTGCCTACCTCCAACATGAGCCAAACATTGCTCCCATACCTGCCATACTTACAATGACTAACCTACCAAACATAAACTATTGTGCCATATGTACAATACCCACCCTACCTACCTCCCTAACTAATATAGGTCTGATTGCAGTGCTTAATTTGAGTCAGTGGTTTCCGGTGCACAGCACCAGCACTTAATTGTCAACACCAGCACTTATGACAGCCCGCCACATGGTGGCGCTGCTTGTCTAATTTAGAAATGAGCACAACAACAGTTATTCATTAGTTCAATATGCATTTAAAATGACTAGTACCTGCCACCCAAGACATTCTTATAACTTGGGAGGCCTGAAATAGCCTGAATTGTCACACTTGTAGGAGTGTGATGGTTAGTAATTGTGTTGGTACTGTCATCGGCAGTGCTGACGAGGCCCCTGGCATTACTTTTGTTACAAATTAAGCACAGTTTAACTATAACAAATCTACCATACCTACCTAGCCTCTTGAGTTTCTGCTCTCACAGTGTGCTAGTTGGAGCAGGAGTCTCAAAGTTGACACGAGAATGGAAGTAAGAATGATTTGCATATGGTTGACCTCTGTAATGGCACTGAAAACAAAGAAAAAACAATGGAAGGGAATACAAAGTGAGAAATTACCAATTGCTAAGATTAAAGAATTCACTCAATGTTTTTGTTGTAAATACTATTCCCCTGCACGCGTTTGAAATATAGACATAAATGGTACAATTATAAATCACACTGGTATTCGTTTTCATTTCTTGGTTGTTTATTCCATTTTCTTCAATGGATGATGTTTGTTCACAATCCACTTAGTTCCTGAGGTTCCTAGCCAACACGTGTTTCATCGCTTAACAGGGAATAAACCTGCGACTTCTTCAGGGCTATTAGCTTGTCTTTCAGGTTTCTTAAATTCGGTGATACTTCCGACCCGAATTGGGTTCTGTGGAACTGAAGACCATTTATGTCTATATTTCAAACGTGTGCAGGGGAATAGCATTTACTGCAATTGTAGTCACCTTGACCACAGCCTTTTGGGGATTTGGTGGTTATCCCTACCTTGGGGGTCTCAAGTGATTCGGTGGGGCACCAGGATGTTGCCAAACGAAGCATTATGCCTATAATAGTGCTTTGTTTTAAGCTGAAAAAAATGAGCGGCAGAAAGTCGCTCTGTAATGGGCCATAACTAACATGTTTTGTCATTTATATCCTGGCTGGGAGTATGTGTCAAAAGGGAAGGGACTCCAAATATTCTGCAAAACCCCCACCCCCAATTCTAATAATCACACTGTGGATACTTGCCTGACCAGAATAGTATATTTGGCAATCATGTATTTCACTGCATTTTTAAAACGGTATAAGAACTTAGCTGCAATGTTTAAATATGTCTAGACATGTTTAAACATTGCCAATTTGATAGAATAATTGTGAAAAATTCTGAAGGACCCTGATACATTTTTTTTTCACTGGGGGCGCGGCAATAAAAAGATTGAAGACCACTGCTCTACATTCAATGTAATATAAGGCAATAATGTAAGGCGGATTTGTAGAGCACTGCTTGTCACCCGTGTTTGTATCCAGGCACTGAAATAGAGGCTCATAGGATGGAAAACAATCCACGTTGGTCACTGTGCATTGCCATTTCCTCCCCTACAGCTTGTTGCCAGTAAATGATAGTTGAAGCGGAAGCAAGTATCAGTTTGTTACAGTAGGAGCCGGAGGCGTGGAAGGAAATGAAGAACATTGGAGCAGCAGTCTTAACCTTTTAACTATCCCGAAGCAATTTCTATGATTTGAACCTCTAAACAATGAACAAACTACAGAAACAAGTTCACATCAAGCAAATACACAAATTATTAAAGACTTTATTTAACTCACAGACAAAAAAGTATACAGACTTTGAAATTGTAATTTTAGAGGGAAAGTTGGAACTTTTCAAAGTTTGGTTTTATTTCTGAAACAGGAAGCGGTATGGTAGACTCTAGCAGATCACAGATTGTCTTTTTTTCTTCCTAATGCATTCTTGTTTTTGTCTGCTCGTACCAATTCTTCGATTGAGACCACTACATTCTGTTTGGAGCACTTATGTTGCTCCCATATATAAGGCTAAGAATAATAACTTAGGGCATCATTATGATGCCACGCGGTCGGACCGTCGACCGATATCGTGACGGTCAGGAGACCGCACAACAGGCAGTTGGCGGTCCGACCACTGGTTTACGATGACACCACCATGATGGTGGTCGGAAACTGCTCCATACCACGACGGTTTGTGCTGCAGCCATTGAAAAATGCTGCAGCACAAGCCGCCGTGGTATGGAGCACCTCCTGCACCTCTATGCACTGTGTGCCATGCACCATGCATAGAGGTTGCACACGATGCATGGAGGTGTGTGGTGCTGTGGGGGCACCACATGTGCCCCCAAGACCACGAGGGACAGGGGCCCTGTTTGACGCCCCCAAAACCCGTTTCCAACAGCCTTATCATGCGGACTATCCGACATGAAAGGGGTGTCGGAAAGGGGTATCGTAATTCCAACGGCGGTGCCTGCCTTGGCACAGCCTCTTGTCGAGACTACAATTTCTATCACTGCCCGTCAAGATCTGAGATCCTGGCAGGTCTGACTGCCGGTATTGTAATCCGGCGGTGTGACCAGCGGCCTGTCGGTGGCGGTCCAACCGACATCGAAATCAGCCCCTTAATTTTTAGCCTTTACATTCACGAAGTGTTTTACAGTTTTGAATTTTGCCTTTTTATGTTTCTATACTTTATTGATCTGCTAATATTACTTCATTTTATAAA
This sequence comes from Calotriton arnoldi, assembly GCA_963921515.1. Lineage (NCBI taxonomy): Eukaryota > Metazoa > Chordata > Amphibia > Caudata > Salamandridae > Calotriton > Calotriton arnoldi. The sequence goes on along the minus strand of CAWUFW010005462.1, from coordinate 1,281,915 downwards.
CAGTTGCAGACTCCTTGAGTAAGTGTCCTGGGCCACAGGTTAAGAACCTCTATATCTCCTCAAGTCTGACCAAAGTGTTTGGAGTCTAAGAACTTTTTATAAGTTGCCTGCAGGAAGTACAAATGCACACAGTCTCCCATACCTTGCAAAATACATATAAAGCATGTCTTTACAAGTTCAAATCTGGCCTGATTTTCAAATGTTGGCCACTTTTTTAGCTGCCCAGCTCACTAAAGGGGGCCACTTTTATTTTGGTGCCCAGGCCTATTTTTTGTCCAAGTCCAACCCTGAGTACCACCTGCCACCTAATCACACCCCAAATGCATGCAGACAAATAGGAAAACTGGTTTATGTTGCTTTCATACCTCTGCTTCACACACTTATTAAACTTTGAATTCAAGAGTACAACAGTAGTTAGTGCTGGCACCCAGAGCATTCTGTTTGACATAGGTAACCGGAGCATTCCATTGGCATGTTAATAAGGATTGAAGGTGCATGTGGGGTTATATCTTTATGAATGTAAATTATTGTTAAAAAGGAATAGGTGCATAGTAACCATTGTTTTTAAATATGTGAGAACAATAGAGCAAATGGGCGAATAATCTGTGGGAAGAAATTACATGTTTCGTCCCTATCCAAGTTTAGGACCCTCAATGTGTCTTCATCATGGAATGGAATAAACCAGGATGCAGAGAATTCAAATACCTGCAAGAGTGCCAATGCACAGAGATTCATGCTCACGTGGTCTACAGACACATGCATAGTAGCTACGCATAAACAAAGCATTAGAGCACTGGACAGTCATACTCTGAGCCGCTGGATTTATGCAGCAATGGAGGACCATATTATGCGGCAGGGCGGGCCTAGTTATGAAGCTAGAAAAAACAAACTATGACGGATTAAACAGCACATTCTGTGGCGTTATCCGGGCACTGTTTTAACACAATATTTAACATTATCTGAGTTCAACTGCGGCCCATTCCAATGCCCATTTAGAACAAACAACTGCAACAAACAACAAAGTGCTTGAAGGAATGCTTGAATTAATCTAAAACAAAGCTAGCAATAATTACAGCAATCAACAACTTAAAACATGGCCAGTGTGCAGCAAATTCAATACCTTTAGATCCACTTTTTGAGAACTGTGACTTATAGAGAAGTTAATTAATTATGAGCTGAGTGCAGTGCTTAATTTGTAAAAGAAATAAGTGCCAGGGCCCTCATCAGGAGGCCACCGCGGCTTGCACCACCCATTGCCCCAGTCAGCGCAGTCATCACAGTACCTATACAACTGCTAATCATCACACTGCTAAAGTGTTACAATTCAGACTATCTGAGGCCCCCAAAGCTATTAGAATAGCTTGGGCGGCAGGTATTGGTTGTTTTAATATGTATTGAATTAATAAAACAACTGTTGTTCTGCTTATCTCTAAATCACACAATCAGCGCCACCATGTGACAGACTGTCATAAAAGCCGGTTTTGACAATTAAGTGCGGGTGCCGAGCACCGCAAACCACTGGCTCAAATTAAGCACTGGCTGAGTGTGTCAAATTCATATGTATACAGAAAACACTACAGCCAAACAATCATGTTTTCCAAAGCCTATGGTTGTTCTTTAAAACAAAATATAAAGTGCAGAATAAATGGTATACCTACAAACGTTATTTAATTTTAATACATGAAGATGCATCAATTCATCACAGTTAATTTCATTTAAGTTAACTTATGAAAGCATAAGGCATTATATTGTATTTGCATTCATATAGTGCTTAGGCCCGCTGACAAGGCATTGAGGCAATTTATGATGGACAGCACTCTGCCACAGAGTATGAATTACTGTAGCGTATCACAGTTCCAGGGGCTGAGATTGAGGGTAAAGGGATAGTCAAGAGTTATGAGTTTCATCTCAAAGTACATGTGATGAGGTTATAGTCATAACTACTGTGATATGCTGTCCACTAGTTAAAGTGGGCACCTTGTACCAGTCCAAACAACCCTTATGGTGATTAGGTCAAAGATAACCTTTATTGAAAGCTATCCTAGTGGTAGCTATGGAGAGCAGCCTTCAGGCTAAGTCTTGAAGGAATGTTAAGCACCTTGTTTTACCAGAATGCAACCTTATAGTATTGGTTAAATGAAAGGGAAACCACACAGTAGTTATAAAAATATGTATTTATTATATATAACATACTCTAGTATCCTCTACACGAGGATAGAACACAAATCAAATAACACAGTTGCAAAGAATCAAACCTAAGTAGCCCAATACACAGTGGGCTCCCGGGGGAGACCAAACCATATACTAAATAAGTGGTATAAGAACCACGACTCGGGACTAGACCTAGTCTAGGAGGTGTAGAATCGCTGGGACCCCAAGGAACCACCCAAGGTGAGTGAGTAGGGACCCCATGGAGGACGGGTGCAGTGTGAGAACACGACCGCGTGCTCCGTACAATTCAATGGGAAAGTCGCGGTTGGAAAATCAGAGATTAAGGACCCTTCCCAGCAGATTACGAAGACAACCCTTGGAACTTAAGAGTTTGGAGAGCCACCCCACCCGTGGATACCTTTGTACCAGAGTTACCTATCCCAGAGGAGCCGGGTGCATAGGTGTGAAGTGGCGTCGGAAACCCTTGTCGTTCTCTATGAATGTCGACAAAGGAATGCTGCAAGAAAGAAAAGTGTCCGGTGGAATCCAAATGTGGATTCTAGATGAGAAGAACCTGAAAGCAGAGGGGACAGAGTCTGGGTCACTTTGGAGTGGCCAGGGGCTCGGTAGACGAATGCCCACCGATGTCGGGTGCTTCAGGTGTGTTGACAGTGATCTTGACTCTTCAGCTGTGCAGACCAGGAGACATCTTGGATGACCAGGAGCTGGATACGAGCTGTCCCACAAAGGATGTTGAGTGCTGAGGGGTCGGTGTCCGGCGGGAGCACCAATCAAGCCTTGGCAGCGGCAAACAACGTAGATGGTCAAATTTGGTGTCAATCTGGCCCAGCAAGGACCAGGAGACAGCAAGGGGAGTCAGGGCATGCCTGGAGCAACCAGGGGAGCTCAAAGAAAGCAAAGTTGACCCTCAAGTGGACCCACAGGCCAAAGGCACAGGAGTCGTGAGGGGACCTCAGGCAGTTTCACAGGATATCAGCTAGCAGGGCACAGAGTATGAGGATGCCAGAGTCCTTCTCAGAAAAGATGCACTGGGGTCAGGGCTATAAATGACCCAATGCACGGAATTGTTGCACGACAACAAGCATGTGCAGCTGCAAATACACGCAGTGCACAGAGGTAAGGGTATACGGTCCCCACGAGGGATATCCGCCTCAAACTCAGTGAGAGGGCAGCTCAACCTCGGAGACCTTCAGAAACTTACCTCCTGTGTTGCTGGAGCCTTCAGAGTCCACAGGAACTGAGGATCAGCAAACCGGTCAGATGCGTTACGGTGCCTGCATTTTCAGGGGAGTGACTCCTTCACTCCAAGGGAGATTCTTCTGTTGTCTTGGAGGTCCACAGGGTCCTGCACGGAGCCTGTATGGATCACGGACAGTGGCGAGACTGGGGACGACAAGTGAAGACGAAGTCGAGCCCAAGGGAGGTCCAGCGAAGTCTAGCGTGTCCAGACGGTCGAAGTGTAGTGGTATCTTCTTGCAGAATCTTGTCCATGTAAAATCTAATGTCCTGTAGCCAAGTAACCCATTTTATACCCACGGGAAAGAGTTGGACAGATTCTAGGGACCCTCCTAGGGGAGGGACAGGACAGAGGGGTGGCTACACCCATGTCCTTTGTCCAGTTTCGCGCCAGAGCAGGAGCAAATAGCTCCTAGAACTGGTTTGAACTGGACTATGCACAGGGACACCAAGTGTGCCCCTCGTGCAGACTTTCTGGCACTGTAACAGTGCACCCACCCAGCCCCAATACACTAAATCCTGTCTGGGAGGTGGTCACACCACCTGTGACAGGGTGCCTATTGTGCTGCCTTCCCCTGCTCGAGCTTGGCTCAGCAGCAGGAGGGCAGACTCGTGTCTGTGGCTGGCAGCATCCATTTTGTGCTGTAAGGCTCGAGAAAGTTGGTACCGGTAGACTTAGGTACCCCCAGAACCTCGGTTCTGAGGGGAGGAATCATACCTCCCACACCAGTTACTGGTGTGGAGGTATGATTCCAAGGTGTTTGACACCAAACACGACATACTTCGTTGCAGTCGTTTTCGAGATAGCATTTACCGCGAGGTTATAATGCACCTCTACCTATATGTCTGGTAGTATCACGTACAGCCCGGGAGAATGGTCGCCGAAGACTGCAGTGGGGCCCAGCTCATGCAGGAGCACCCTCTCACGTAAAACCCAGCACCCTGCCTTCAGAATTGTTAAGGCCTGCTATAGGGGTGACTTATAAGGTTTTAAGTGTAGTGATATATATAGATACAGTGAACCTATATCTCTCGTAAGTGGTGCAAGCACCAGCTTACACAGGCTGCAGTAGCAGACCTAGGGTTCCATTTTGCATGACCTCTCAGGGGTGGCATAATACATGCTTCAGCCCATGGGAGGCCTCTGGGGTACCTATGCCCTGGGTACCTGTTTACCATATACTAGGGACTGATAAGGGTACCCCAGTATCCAATCTGGAGTTGTACCAAAGTACATACATATCAATTTAAGGGAGAAAGGAGATAGGCTGGGGTCCTGGATAGCAGGATCCCAGCCAGAATAGTCAAAACAGTGAGTGCAAAAAGCAAAACATGGGGGTAACCATAAGAAGCAGATCCTACTTTCCTACACAACCCCCCCCAAACTAAAGGAGATTAGACTAACCTTGCCCAGTTGAGTCTTCATGTTCTAAGTGGAAATATCTGGAGAGTCCATCTGCATTGGCATGGTTACTCCCAGGTCTATGTTCCACTATATAGTCCATCCCCTGTAGGGAAATGGACCACCTCAAAAGTTTGGGGTTTTCACCCTTCATCTGTTTTAGCCACAAGAGGGGCTTGTGGTCAGTCTGAACAATGAAGTGAGTTCCAAACAAGTATGGCCTCAACTTCATCAGAGCCCATACCACAGCAAAGGCTTCCCTCCAATAGCTGACCAACGTTTCTCTCTGGGGGTCAGCCTTCTGCTAGTAAAAGCTACTGGCTGATCCTGACCCTCTGCATTCAATTGTGATAACACAGCCCCTACCCCCAACTCAGATGCATCAGTTTGAACAATGAATTGTTTGGAATAGTCAGGACTTTGCAGAATGGGAGCAGTGCACATGGCCTGCTTGAGGTCATCAAATGCCTTTTGACAGCTAACTGTCCACTGAAATTTCTTGGGCATTCTCTTTGATGTAAGATCATTCAAGGGAGTCACTATGGACCCATAATCCTTTACAAATCTTCTGTAGTACCCAGTCAGGCCCAAGAAAGCTCTGACCTGAGTCTGGGTAGTTGGAGCAACCCATTCCATGATGGTCTGGATTTTGCTCTGCAATGGTTGAACCTGGCCTCCACCCACAAGGTGGCCCAGGTACACAACCTGACTCTGCCCTATCTGGCACTTAGTAGCCTTGATAGTGAGGCCTGCCTTTTGCAAGGCCTCCAAAACATTTCTCAGGTGGACCAGGTGATCCTCCCAGGTGGAACTAAATACAGCAATATCATCTAGATAAGCTGCACTATAGTCTTCCAGGCCTGTAAAAACTTTATTCACCAACCTTTGAAATGTGGCAGGTGCATTCTTCAAGCCAAAAGGCATCACCACAAATTGGTAATGCCCACTAGGGGTTGAAAATGCTGTTTTTGGCTTGGCTCCTCAGCTAGTCTGATTTGCCAGTAGCCAGCTGTAAGTTCAAAAGTACTCAGAAACTTGGCTGAGGCCAAAGTATCTATGAGTTCATCTGCCCTTGGAATAGGATGAGCATCAGTCCTAGTGACTGCATTGAGTCCTCTGTAGTCAACACAAAACCTCATCTCTCTCTTACCATCTTTGGTGTGAGGTTTAGGTACAAAGACCACTGGACTAGCCCAAGGACTAGTTGAGGGCTCAATGACTCCCAATTCCAGCATCTTCTGGACCTCAGTCCTGATGCAGTCCCTGACATGGTCAGGTTGCCAGTAAATTTTGTTTTTCACAGGTAGGTTTTCACCTGTGTCCACTTCATGTGTACGCCACAAGAGCTCCCAACCATGTAGGCACCGGGAGCATGAGGGTGCACAGCCTAATGTACCAACGTTAATCCATATACATCATCTTTTTCTTGTGCTAATCCATTTGTTCGAAAAAAATTCTCAAGCCAGTAATCCAGGTTTTAACTTAATATTTTTATTCCATAATTTCAACAGGTGCCCTCAGGCTTTCCTCGAGCACATCAGAATTCAATCCTCTTCATGGGACCAAGTAGCAGTTAAAAACGACAGTAAAAAACCCAATGCATTTCGGGCTTAGGTGCCCTTCTTCAGGGGTAACTGTGTATATAAAAAAACACAATATACAATCAGTATAATCATACTCAAATGCCATAATATCAAGACAATTATTTCATTCGTTTGATCCAGAAAGAGAGTACACAATTTCTCACAATAATGTGAGTGCAAGTTGGTGTTACAAAGGATAAACATATTTCCACTCGTTATTCAGCCTAACGCTAACATATCTAAAACCCCTCGCCACTCCCCCAAAGAGAAACCTCGTATACGCTATCACCCGTATATCTCAATTAACCTCACATATGCTTTACCTGCCGCGAAGCACTCATCCCGCTCTCTTCCATCTACCAGTATTCAAATATTTCTGTGCTTTAAACGATTCCGATTTTTAAACAGAAAGACTCCCATGATCCTCTTGTGTCACGTGTCTTATGCCAAATAATGAAAGAGACAACATACTCTAACTCCCATGGTGTTCGTATACTCAACACCGAACTATTTCGTGAGGCTTTTGCAAGTGAATCTCTATGTAGATACTAACATTATAATCGAGTTCAAGAATTATATTACATTTTCTCCGTGCATTTCTCCAACCCAAATTCTTTTGAAACACACCTTTAGCGTAAAACAGAAACCAGTTGCTATTGGGGAAAATTTTATTATAACATCCAGTGCGAGTTAAAAAACCTTTTCTGCAATTATGTGTCCCCCATGTTAACCCCAAATGCCTCAATAAATCAGCATAGTCCATTAAAACCATTTTCTTAAGTGCACAATACCCTCTGTATATCATCCAAACGACAAAAAATCATCTCATTAAAAACTGTCCATAACACATTGACATATCATTTGTATTTGCCATTCTTCAACCACAATAATAAACCGTATCAGAATTCTTTAATCACAGCTGCTGGTCTGAGCATGGAGAAGAGTGAATTAAATGCTCTGCTTTCATTTCTTACAACTCGACGTATTCTCTGAAACTTCATGGTGGGTGCAATCTCCTTTTGGACGGAAAGGGGTATAAATCAACAATCATAGTGTGGAGTGCACACCACGGTAACCCATACTTTAATATTAAAGTATGGGTTACCGAGGTGTGCACTCCACACTATGATTGTCACTTCATGTGTACACCAGGTGGTATGACTTGGAGTCAGTGAGAACATGTGCCTAAACTGATTGAGGACCTTCCTGCAATCAGACTTGCTGCTCAGTGAGGCTGCTTGCCAAAGCTACACCATCTACTGAGCCATCATCAGGGTTCTGTGAGAGGAGATCAGGGAGTGGGTCACTCTCTTCCCCCTGTCCCTCATCAGTAGCCATGAGCAAGCCCATGTCTGCCCTGTCAACATAAGGCTTGAGCCTGTTCACATGGAGGACCCTGTGGGGGCTCCTGGTAGTTCCAAGGTCCACCAAGTAAGTGACCTCTCCCTTTTGCTCAAGTATGGTGTGGGGTCCACTCCACCTGTCTTGGAGAGCTGCTGGGGCCACAGGCTCCAGCACCCATACCTTCTGTCCTGGCTGGTAAACAGTCAAGGCAGCCTTTTTGTCATGCCAGGCCTTTTGCAATTCCTGACTAGCCTCAAGGTTTTTGGATGCCTTCTTCATATACTCAGCCATCCTGGAGCGGAGACCAAGTACATAGTCCACAATATCCTGTTTAGGAGGTTTGAGAGGTAACTCCCATATCCCTCCTTCACCAAACACAGTGGACCCCTAACTGGGTGACCAAACAAAAGTTCAAAAGGGCTGTAGCCAACCCCCTTCTGTGGCACCTCTCTGTAGGCAAAGAGAAGGCAGGGCAACAGAACATCCCATTTTCGCCTGAGCTTTTCTGGGAGCCCCATTATCATGCCCTTTAGGGTTTTGGTGAACCTTTCAACTAACCCATTGCATTGAGGATGATAGGGTGTGGTAAACTTGTAGTTTACACCACACTCTTTCCACATTGCAGTTATGTAACTAGACATAAAGTTTGTACCTCTGTCTGTTAAGACCTCCTTAGAAAAACCCACCCTGGAGAAAATCCCCAGGAGGGCCCTTGCCACCACAGGTGCTGTGGTGGTCCTAAGGGGAATAGCTTCTGGATACCTGGTAGCATGGTCCACCACCACCAGGATGTAAGAATGTCCAGATGCTGTAGGAGGGTTCATGGGACCAATTATGTCAATCCCAACCCTCTCAAAGGGAACCCCCACCACAGGTAGTGGTATCAGGGGGGCCTTTGTAGTACCACCTGCCTTACCACTGGCTTGGCAAATGATACAGGAGCGACAAAACTCCTTTGTGTCCTCTGACATATGAGGCCAGTGAAAGTGAGGGACAAGCCTGTCCCAAGTCTTGCTTTGGCCTAAGTGTCCTGCTAGGGGAATGTCATGTGCTAGGGTGAGTAGGAAGTCCCTAAACTTCAGAGGTATAACCAACCTCCTGGTGGCACCAGGCTTGGGGTCTCTACCCTCTGAATATAGAAGTCCCACATCCCAATAGATCCTGTGGGACCCACTGACATTCCCTGCAGCCTCAGCAGCAGCTTGCTGTCTGAGGGGTTCAAGAGAGGGGCAGGTTTGCTGCTCCTGGCTCAGATCTGCCCTAGAAGGTCCCCCTGTCCCCAAAATCTCAACCTGATCAGGTTCAAGTTCATCTGAGACAGTTCCTTCCACAGGACTGAAGTCATCTTCCTGAAAAGACCTCACTCTGGGCCTGGGGGGAAGACTCAGCCTTATCCCTCCTGCTCCTCTTCTTGGAAGGCACCTGGTCTATCTTTTCAGGATCCAGGGCCTGTTCAGTGGCTCTCTGTTTAGACTGTGACCTGGTCACAACAAACACATCTGCAGTGATGTCAACATTGCTGCATGAGTCCTGAGTTCCACTTCAGCCCAGGCTGAAGTCTCCAAATCATTGCACAACAAGCATTCCACAGGGAGGTCTGAACTTACCACAACCTTCTTAGGGCCAGTTACCCCTCCCCAGGTGAAATTAACAACTGCCAAGGAATGGTCTGTCCTGACATTGATAGCATTGGTCACTTGGTACATCTCACCAAGTATGATCTGGTCAGGGTCCACAAGATCTTTTGTCACCATTGTGACACTTGCACCTGTGTCCCTGTATGCCATGGCCTCCTTACCATTTATTAAAGGCTGTTGTCTGTATTTGCCAAGGTTACTGGGACTAACAAATAAGGAGGCAATATCCATGCCTCCATCACAGACTATAACAGCCTGAGCTGGAGTTCTGACTAGGCCAGAACCCACCTCAGAGCCCAAGGTTAACCCCACTATTCCCTTGTTCTGTGTACCACCACTTGAAACTGTGCTAGGGGGAGCAGTTGCCTTAGGGGCAGTGGTGATAGGAGTAGAATCCTTGGCCCTTGGGCAATTGGCATCTTTTGTCCAATGGGTCTTCTCTTTACGGATATGACACCAAGGTTTCCTTTTGCCTTTTCCCTTGTTGGATTGTGACTCCCCCAGATGCAGGTTTTTGGGGCCCTGATGAAGACTTTTGATCTTTATTTTTGTCCCCACCCTTATCTGAGTTCTTAGAGGCTGGTTTCTTCTGGTCACCACCTTTGGTATGAGTTTTCTGCTTCACCCTGGTTCTCACCCACTTATCTGCCTTCTTTCCCAATTCTTGGGGAGAAGTCAGATCAGAGTCAACCAGGTACTGTTGCAACAACTGGTTTTGGCAATTATTAAGGACCTGCTCCCTCATAATCAAGTTGTACAATCCTTTAAAATCATTCACCTTGCTACCAAGTAACCAGCCTTCCAGAACCTTAATGGCACAATCAACAAAGTCTACCCAGTACTGAGTCTGTGTCTTCTGGGTGTCTCTGAACTTAATCCTGTACTGTTCAGTGGTTAAGCCAAACCCATCAATGAGAGCACTCTTCAGGATTGAATAGTTATCAGCATCCTCTTCTCTAACAGTGAGGAGCTTATCTCTACCTTTGTCAGCAAAGGAGAGCCACAAGATAGCTGCCCACTGCTCTGAGGGACCTTCTGAACTTTACAGGCCCTCTCTAAAGCAGTTATCCATTTCTGGATGTCATCCCCAACATGGAAGGGAGGGACAATCTTGCTCCGGTTCCTATGATCAAAGGGGTGTTCCCTAACCCTAGGGACACTATAGCTGCCACCATGGGACTCTAGTCCCAACTTCATTCTAGCTTTCTGCACTTCTAGGGACTCTTTATCCAGGGCCAATTGCTGTTGCCTGAGCCTAAACATAGCTTTCTCAAACTCTAGTAATTGGCACTCCCTGTCATAAGAGTTGTCCCTCTTGCTAGAAACAGAGGTCCCTATAGAATGTCTAGAATGATTTGACTCAGCAGAGGGAGACCTAGATCTCCTTGGTAGACTAAGCACTCTCCCTGGAGGAATAAAGTGATGGTCCTCTTGATCCTCTTCTTATTCTTCCTCCTGGGGATCTGAGTTGTTCAGGGGTGGATCATTTTGATCCTCCTGTCCAGGGTTGGATTCTAGGTCATAGAAGGTGTCCCCTCCTGACCTATCTTCTTCCCCTATACCACCCACTCTATCCTGCTCATCTGACCCAGGAGTCTTCCTAATGTCATCTAGCAGCAAAGCATCAATGAGACGTTGAGTGTTGGCATTTCTCCCTGTCTTCAGCTTCCTAGATACACACATAGCTTTTCATTCAGTGAATGCAAAGCTATCATATTTAATAGGCAGGATGCCACCAGTGGCATTCCCAGTAGAAGACATACTAAGTGAGGTGTAGTGTAGGCACCTACCTAACCTAGTGGGAACTAAACTCTCTTAAGTTGGAGAAAGGGTGTGCTAGACCCTTGATTTACCCAACCCCAAGTTCAGTAGAACTTACTATCTTAAGCTAGTATTATATGTTCCTAGATACTAGTGGTTTTTCAGTTAATCAATACAAAAGATTTTCTGGTAAAACAATGCAGGCTTGAATCCCAACCGCTGCACACCAATGATGAGGTTATAGTCATAACTACTGTGAGAAGTTGGCCTGGTATATGCTGTCCACTAGTTAAAGTGGGCACCTTGTACCAGTCCAAACAACCGTTATGGTGATTAGGTCAAAGATAACCTTTATTGAAAGCTATCCTAGTGGTAGCTATGGAGAGCAGCCTTCAGGCTAAGTCTTGAGGGAATGTTAAGCACCTTGTTTTACCAGAATGCAATCTTATAGTATTGGTTAAATGAAAGGGAAACCACACAGTAGTTATAAAAATATGTATTTATTATATATAACACTCTCTAGTATCCTCTACACGAGGATAGAACACAAATCAAATAACACAGTTGCAAAGAATCAAACGTAAGTAGCACAATACACAGTGGGCTCCCGGGGGAGACCAAACCATATACTAAATAAGTGGTATAAGAACCACGACTCGGGACTAGACCTAGTCTAGGAGGTGTAGAATCGCTGGGACCCCAAGGAACCATCCAAGGTGAGTGAGTAGGGACCCCACGGAGGACGGGTGCAGTGTGAGAACACGACTGCGTGCTCCGTACAATTCAATGGGAAAGTTGCGGTTGGAAAATCAGAGATTAAGGACCCTTCCCAGCAGATTATGAAAACAACCTTTGGAACTTAAGAGTTTGGAGAGCCACTCCACCCGTGGATACCTTTGTACCAGAGTTACCTATCCCAGAGGAGCTGGGTGCATAGGTGCGAAGTGGCGTCGGAAACCCTCGTCGTTCTCTATGGATGTCGACAAAGGAATGCTGCTGCTGGAAGAAAGAAAATCCAAACGTGGATTCTAGATGAGAAGAACCTGAAGGCAGAGGGGACAGAGTCTGGGTCACTTTGGAGTGGCCAGGGGCTCGGTAGACGAATGCTCACCGATGTTGGGTGCTTCAGGTGTGTTGACAGTGATCTTGACTCTTCAGTTGTGCGGACCAGGAGATGTCTTGGACAACCAGGAGCCGGATACCAGCTATCCCACGAAGGATGTCGAGTGCTGAGGGGTCGGTGTCCGGTGGGAGCACCAATCAAGCCTTGGCAGCGGCAAACAACGTAGATGGTCAAATTCGGTGTCGATCTGGCCCAGCAAGGTCCAGGAGACTCACCACAGCAAGGGGAGTCAGGGCAGGCCTGGAGCAACCAGGGGAGCCCAAAGAAAGCAAAGTTGACCCTCAAGTGGACCCACAGGCCGAAGGCACAGGAGTCGTGAGGGGACCTCAGGCAGTTTCACAGGATATCAGCTAGCAGAGCATAGAGTACGAGGATGCCAGAGTCCTTCTCAGAAAAGATGCACTGGGGTCAGGGCTACAAATGGTCCAATGCACGAAATTGTTGCACGACAACAAGCATGTGCAGCTGCAAATACATGCGATGCACAGGGGTACGGGTATACAGTCCCCACGAGGGATATCCACCTCAAACTCAGTGAGAGGGCAGCTCGACCTCGGAGACCTTCAGAAACCCACCTCCTGTGTTGCTGGAGCCTTCAGAGTCCGCAAGAGCTCAGGATCAGCAAACCGGTCAGATGCGTTACAGTGCCTGCGTTTGCAGGGGAGTGACTCCTTCACTCCAAGGGAGATTCTTCTGTTGTCTTGGAGGTCTACAGGGTCCTGCACGGAGCCTGTATGGATCACGGACAGTGGCGAGACTGGGGACGGCAACGGAAGACGAAGTCGAGCCCAAGGGAGGGCCAGGGAAATCCAGCGTGTCCAGATGGTCGAAGTGTAGTGGTATCTTCTTGCAGAATCTTATCCACGTAAAATCTAATGTCCTGTAGCCAGGTAACCCATTTTATACCCACGGGAAAGGGTTAGACAGATTCTAGGGACCCTCCTAGGGGAGGGACAGGACAGAGGGGTGGCTACACCCATGTCCTTTGTCCAGTTTCGCGCCAGAGCAGGAGCAAATGGCTCCTAGAACTGGTTTGAACTGGACTATGCACAGGGACACCAAGTGTGCCCCTCGTGCAGACTTTCTGGCACTGTAACAGTGCACCCACCCAGCCCCAATACACTAAATCCTGTCTGGGAGGTGGTCACACCTTCCTGTGACAGGATGCCTATTGTGCTGCCTTCCCCTGCTCGAGCTTGGCTCAGCAGCAGGAGGGCAGACTCGTGTCTGTGGCTGGCAGCATCCATTTTGTGCTGTAAGGCTCGAGAAAGTTGGTACCGGTAGATTTAGGTACCCCCAGAACCTCGGTTCTGAGGGGAGGAATCATACCTCCCTTGGTGTGGAGGTATGATTCCAAGGTAGGGGTCCTGGATAGCAGGATTCCAGCCAGACTAGTCAAAACAGTGGGTGCAAAAAGCAAAAAGTGGGGGTAACCATAAGAAGCAGATCCTACTTTCCTACAACTACTTCTCGTTGAAGAAGGTTGATAAATAAAATTACAAACCCAACTGGTACAAGTTTTTGTATCAAAATATATATATCTGAAAATCTGAAAAAAAGGAACAAAACAATAAGTAAGAATTATAGCACAATAAGCCCAATTGTCCCACGGGTCTCAATGTGGTCTCTATGTTCTCCTTGGGCACCATGTTCTCAATTATCTGCAGAATCAGAGCCACTCGTTACAGGTGCACAGAGTTCTTTGTACTGTACATGTTGTGTTTCTTGTTTATTGCTGTATTCCACGGTCCATGAAGGAATGTATGGCCAGTCGACATTCTTACGTGGTGACGTGAGGTACTTCTCCTCTCACATTGTCTTGTAATGTTTATGCATTTGTTGGGCTGTTGAATTGGCACGCAGTGGCGTAGCTTGGGGAGGTGGGGGGGCAGTTTGCCCTGAACGTCACTCTTTTTGGGGGCAGCGGAGCTCAGCAAGTTGGGTCTGTCGTCTACCACCATCCCCCGCAACAAGTCGTCTGTCGGCCGCCACCCCCCACCCCCCGCTTTACGTGCACCAGGTGGCAAACTTAGGGCCCGTCGGTCTAGCTACGCCACTGTGACTTGGTTTGTGTTTAGATCCTTCTCTTGCAAGGGGTGATGTCTGACGAAGGGATGTGAGTTTGATTGTGCATACATTTGTGCATACATTTGTTGAGAAGTTACAGTATGGGGTGCTATCTTCAAATGGAAGAGTTGTAAGTAAAATGTACCATCCTCTAAAGTAATCATTTGCCTTGAGGGATCTAAGACACATTTAGATCTTGTCTACACTACAATAGAAACATCACTCACCGCACAAAAACTAACAAAAAGATCAGCAATTTCTCTGCATTGGAGTTGCCACTCACCAGATAATCCCTTCTTGTATCTTTGGGATACTACAAGGGTGATCATCTCTTCATCAGATGATTTGAGATGTTGGGCACATTTAATTGGGTTTCGCTCAAACTATTAACAAGGACCCGTCTGATGCAGGGATTTTCAGTGCACACTTTCCAAAAGTTTTGACCTAGTCCATAACAATGATATTAGAAATATCTTTATAAGGTAAAACATGATCAATATTTTCTCTAAGAGTTCCTGTATTGTTTGCCTTCCGGCTTACTAGTACTGCTGGGATCTTAACCAAAGTGGATTCCACCAGCCGCGGCCACTGCAGGTAAGAGCGCTGGGGCCAGCTGGGGGGGATTTCGAGAGATGACCACAAGGGAAAATTGAATAAATAATTAATTTTCCCTCGTGGTCGTCTCTCGAAATCCCCCCTAGCCGGCCCCACCGTCCCACTGCTCTTACCTGCAGTGGTCGCGGCTAGATTCCACTTTCAGGCAGAGTCACTAGGGTTTTCCACGGGTGCTTGCGAGATGAGGCACTTCGCAATCCAAAGGAAAGTAAACAGTAGCATGATTAAATTTTGCACATTAAGAATAGTTTTGCTCTGAAAGTTGATGCATGCTCAGCTCAGAACCAAATTCTTTTGCATTACAGGGCGCCTTATCTCCCATAATGTACCTAATGTTAGTGTAACAGGCGGTACAGGTGAAAAGACCTAACAAATTCTACCCAAAGCTGGAACTGCTGAATTAATTTGATCCCTGTTTGTATGGAATCTTTATGTCAAATTAAACCAAAAATGGGTGCATGGATTTTTGCATGATATTTATAGTTGGATTTATTTTGCGAGATTACATATTTTACAAAGCTTAGCCTTGGCGGTGCTCATTCGATACATATTTGCCCAGGAGAGTGTACCGAATACAAGACACTGAAAGATCACATTTGCATTGTTTAGCATCAAACTTAAGAAAAACATTTTATTATGTGTGTGTGGCTGGCAAATATGACACTGTATAATTTTTCACTGTTTGCATAACGCACGGCTGCACATTACCCCTGCTGTGTTATTTCCGGTGCTTAATTTGAACTGGTGTTTTCCAGTGCTCAGCACCGGCACTTCATTTTTAACATTCGCACTTATGACAGTCTGCCACATGGTGGCACTGTTTGACTAATTTAGAGATGAGCAAACTAACAGTTGTTCATTAAGTCAGTATACATTAAAATGCCTAATACCTTCCTCACAAGTCATTTTTATTATATCTTTGGGGCCCTGCAGTATTCTGAATTGTACGAGTGTGATCGCTAGTAGTTGGGTTGGTACAGTCATTGACAGCACTGGCAAGGGCAATAGATGGTGCAAGCTGCAGGGGTCTCCTGACAAGGGCCCTGGCACTTACTTTTTTTTTTTACAAATTAAGCACTGTTTCAGTAAATATGAGTATTTTGTGTGTGTGTTTGTTCCTATATAGTCAGTCAAACCTCTGCTGGACACCTTATCTGTACGACATTTTGTAGTCATCTCTTTACCCATAATTCTTCTCCGTCCCTTTTCACTGTCGGTGAGTTCTAGAAGGCAGAAGGCTACCACAGAAACAGGATGGACACATTTACACTTATCATCCTCGCATAGTTTGGGGGTAAGTAGCAAAACAAATCCCTCATGGTGATTTCCATGGTGGTAACACACAGTTCAGCCAGACATTAGTAGTTTTGGGCGCCGCGAGCTTACAGAAAGATAATAAACACCCTTACTATATGTAGGTATGTATGTATGTATGCATGTATGTATGTATGTATGTATGTTGTATTTGTATAGTGCGAACCTAGCTACGATGCAGCGAAGCAATAATGAAACCTCACATATTCATATGAAATTAACACTAGAGCAGTGATAATCATAGTACGGCCGGGCCCACAGGCGGCCCTCCTGAGATTACATGTGGCCCCTGGTCAACAGAGGCACTGGGCTGCTGTTTACTCGACTCAACCCTCACAATAAAAATATGTTAAATAAACAGACATGCATTTATTTAAGGTGAATTGAAGTTAAAGAAAGGAAGTAACTAGTGTGTCCTGCACAACTGAACTTTAGAAACATATTCATTTTTAAAGACATCTTGCAGCAAAAGTGTAAAAGCATGATCGAGTCTGTTCAAAATTCAAAAAGTGTATTTCATTAACATGCAGAATCGTTTCACCTGAGTACACCAGATAATATCAGTGCATTGAGAAGTATTTTGATGAAAGTGATAGCTTTCAAACATGAATTTAGGAACATTACCCCCTTCACTCTAACAACAATGCAAATTGTGAATTAAGAGGCAAGTTAGTTGTTACGTGCACTCATTGGGTGACTTGGGTTTCTATTATACATGAACATTTTAGTTTATTAACTCAAACTCAGAAGAAGGTTTTGTACATCACACATCCTGAAGTCATGTATTTCGAGGTTCTCATATATGATAATGAACAATAAGGAGGGAAAGTGAAATAAATCAATTGCCTAGGATCACACAATATGGTTAAGTGGAGAAGCTGCGATTCTTCCCAGGTTTTTGGTTTCACATTGTGCAATTCAGACACTAGATGTATATGCTTCACTTTCCCTACACCCACCTTACCCGCAACCCACACCCCAATCTTCGACCTCCACTTGCTGGCATCAATGTGGCCTTCGGTCACTTCACAGACCAAACTTTGTGGACCCTGCGAAAATGTTTGCGAGTACCTGTGCACAGTATTGAAGAACTACACTCTCAGGATCAGACAGCACTAAATTGGGGGCATGAAATGAAATGAATGAAATGAAATGAAATGGAGATTTGTAGAGCGCGAAACAATCACCCAAGGGTGTCAAGGCGCTTGCTCATCAGAGACAGGATTTAAGCTAGGAGGTTTGCAGACACACAGACACCATGCTGATTAGTGCATGAAATAATCACAGTGTTTTTTGTTCTAACCCATCACTGGGCTACTAAGACCCATACCCCGCCAATGAACATTTGGAAATTTAGAACATTGCACTCTATAGAAAAACACATAAGATAACACGCTAACTTCCTAGACAAATTAAAATATCACATATTCTCCATAGCCCTCAGTTTCAGACATTTACATTAGTCATGAAATTCATAGAAGTGTCTGTCCTCCGAAAGCCGTTCTTTCTTTTAAAATGTGGAACCAGCATCTGGTCCACATTTGTGCCCCTTGATGAGTGAAGGAATTTCTGCCAGACCAGGTTCCATGGTACTTTTCACATGGATGTGGCAGGGTACAGGATGTTTGACCTGGTGATGGTGTATGGTA
This sequence comes from Calotriton arnoldi, assembly GCA_963921515.1. Classification (NCBI taxonomy): domain Eukaryota; kingdom Metazoa; phylum Chordata; class Amphibia; order Caudata; family Salamandridae; genus Calotriton; species Calotriton arnoldi. The sequence goes on along the minus strand of CAWUFW010005462.1, from coordinate 1,264,012 downwards.
CGGTTTGCAGAAGCACAGCCCATTAATATCACTGAGGCGAGTTCCATATGTGGGTTTCTTCAAATGCCTGCCAATGCATGAATGGCGTTGTGTGAGGGACAACAGACCTTCAATTCATATTATCAAAATACAAAGTGTTCATGTGGCTGTTTGTCTCTGTCAATCTCTATGGCTGTCTATGGGGATCTCTCGGTCGATGAATGTCCAAGGTCTTCAAATCCTCTGCCAAGTCTCTCTCTATCTTTCTCTCTCTTTTTCCCTCTGTCTCACGGATGCTATCTCACTCTGTCGCTTAGAACATCTCTGTATGCCACTATTAGTCTGGCAAACTTTTTATGTTTTATGTATTCTTTCTCTAGATGGACAGTCTCTTTCTCTGTAAATTATGTGTTTTTCACTATATGACCACATTCACACTTGATGTCTTTCTTTGGTTATGTCCTTTGAAGTGTGGTCATCACTGACAGATCTCAATATCTCTGTGGTTGTCTCTCTATGCCTGTCTCTGGTTATCTCTGAGTTAGTCAATAAGTAATTGCTGTCACTGTTGCTGTAATGGAGTTTTGCTTCTAGACTTCTATGATCTATGAGAGTCTGTCTTATTATTTGTTGGTGGTCAACCGTTGTTTGCTATCTGTCTGATCCTGTCTCTTGATGGTTTTCTCTTTAGATCTATCTATGTCCTTGTGGCTTTTTTCCAGGTGGTTCTTTTTGGTGTCCAGGTTTCTCTTTCTTTCTAAATGTCTAATATTTTCTCACTCTTTCTCTAGTAGACTCTATCAAAACTTTTCTCTCTGTCTCTTTCGCACTACCTTCCCAAGGGTCCCTCATAGTGGGCCTCATTATGATGGCAGTCGAACAAACGTCCAACTGCCATCGTATCGGGCAGGTGTCCGACCGACTACGTGTTGGTGGTTCCACATGCCCGATTACAATGCAACCGCCATGCAGGCAGTCGGATAACTGCTGTTTTCTATTGCGGCTTGTGCTGCGGCCCTAGAAAAGGGCCACAGCACAAGCCACAGTGGATAAGGGCAGTTTTCAAACATCCATGCACCGTGTACCAGGCACCATGCGGTGCCGTTTGGGGGACACCACATGTTTAGTTATAGAGTGACATGAGCCAGTTATTTTCATTAAGTACTCACAAATATTACCTCAACAGATGGTCAGATTCTACATCGTAGTCCAAGAAGCCATGCATCACGATAAGATACCATGGATGTCCAAAATATTCTGTAGATAAAACAATTATGCTAGGGATGACCATGAGTATGTCAAATATGTCTACAATATGTCAAAGATGTGCACCCTTATTCAGTGACCTACATTATGCCAGGGATGGGCCAGCTAATCTTCAGAATGCCCACATTATGTATTAGATGTCCAGGTCGATAATACTAAGAATATCAACAATATACAAATAATATACACCATCGCTCCAGGTATCCTATCACGCCATGAATGGATCCATCATGCCAAAAATGCCCATTAGAGAAAACCACAAGCCATGTCACCCTGATTCACACATAGCTGGTTGCACTGTGACCTCCACAGTCTATCAATCTGAAATGTTATAAGCCCTCCCTTTAGGTGAGAAGTGTTGTCATTTTGAGGCGTGATGTCCCTAGAAGTTGATGGTCATTGGCCTCTCTTGCAATTTTTATGTTTAAGTTGATGCATGTATGTTAGGAATGGGGTTCCTGGCTGGCTGAGGTATGTATCCAGGCCAGGCAGGAACTACCACTCTAGTCAGGGTAAGTTATATACACCATAAGATAACCTGTGCTCACCCTCTGATAGCTTGGCACAGAGCAGTCAGGCTTATCTAAAGAGGCAATGTGTAAAGTATTTGTGCAACACACTCACAGTAACACAATGAAAACAACACAAAAAGACTCCACACTGGTTTAGAAAAATTGATCTGATTAAATTAAGACCAAAACTACAAAAATCCAATAAGTAGTTCCTGAGATATGCACGTTACAGGTATCCCAGTAAACACCATGCTAAGCAGCACTTAAGATCAGAAGGTCACATTTAGAACTGGAGAGAAATAACACAAAGCAAGTAGAGAAGAGTGGTGGTTGTTTCCCCGCAGTATCACGGCCAAAAGATAGTGTTTTTAACAGGAAGCGCCTGTAGAGAAGTGCGCCGTGGGTCCCTCGGATCGGAAAGCCGGTAGAATCTCGGCCGCCTGCAAGCGTGGGGCTTGACTTGAAAAGACCTCATGGGTCTGGTCCACAGTACCTTAATTTGGGACTCATGGGGATGACGGCAACGTGGACCAGGGTCCACGCCACTGGGACCCACAGACAAGAAGGCGGTGCGGCGTCGGTCCTTAAGGGCAGATCCAAACTGCTCACAGCTGTGGCACTCTTCCTCGGGGCACAGGCAAGCTAGTGACGCCGGTGCACAGCATTGAATCTGCTCACATGAGCGGAGCTGATGCGTTCGCACAACTATGACCCCTTGTTACCATGGCAACCCATCAGGGCTGCAGAAAGGATTTCCCTTGGCACTTCACGGGGGTCTCAACCATGCTGATCATCGTTATAGAGCGTTGCAGGTCCAAAAGTGAAGCGCTGGACTGTTGTGGAGCCCCTGGTGCAGATCTGACAGCTTTTGGACTGCCCTTTAACAAGATCCACAGAATGTAGAGTCCTGCAGATACATCAGGGGAGGAGGGAAGTCCTTTATGGCCATGGGATATCATGGAAAACAGGAGGCCAGCCAATGAGCCCTTGGAGTCCCTTTGGATTCAGTCCTTCTTCTCAGCAGGGCAAAGATCAGCAGGACAGCTCAGTAAAGCAGAGAAGCAGGTCGTCAGAACAGTCAGTCACAGCAAAGTGGCAATCCTTCCAGCACAGCAGCCTTTACTCCAGCAGAGTTCTTCTCAGGTCCAGTAGTGTACTGATTTGATAGGGCCAGAGCCCTGGTACTTATACCCAAAGTGTCTTCGATGCAGGGGTTGACTTCAAAGGAACTTCTGAAGTGCAAAAGGATTCCTATCAGCCCAGTCCTGTCTGCCAGGCTAACCCTGGGGGGAGGGGGGTAAATCAGTGCTTTGTGTAAGGACAGGGCACAACCTATTCAGATGTAAGTGTAGCCACCTCTCCTCCTTCCTGCCCAGGAAGGCTATCAAAATGCAGATGATGGCATATGAGTCTCCTGTCACACCAAGCCCTTCCTGTTTTGTGGCTGTCTAGGGGGAATGCACAAAGTGTAGCTGTCACCTATGTATTGGAGACAGGCTGCAAGACACACAGAGCACTAAGAGCAGAGAAATGTCCACTTTCTAAAAGTGGCATTTCTAAAATGGTAATGTCAAATCCAACTTTACCATTAAAGAGGATTTATCACCACCATTCAAAAGCTATTAAACATGAATAGCTACTCCTTTCCAATCAGAAATTACAGCTTAAAAGGTGTTTTAAGGATACCCCAATGCTAGCCTATGGAAGTAGTAGACATCACAGCAGTGAAAAACAAATGTAGCTGTTTGTCACTGCCAGGCCATGTAAAAATTAAAAGTACATGCCCTGCCTTTTAGTTACACGGCCCCTACCCTTACGGTCACTTAGGGCCTACCTTAGGGGTGATGTATGTGTAATAAAAGGGGAGTTTAAGGCTTGGCAAGTGATTTTAAATGCCAAGTCGAAGTGGTAGTAAACTGCACACACATGCCCTGCAATGGCAGGTCTGAGACAGATTCGAAAGACTACATGTGTGAGTGGCACGACCAGTGCTGCAGGCCCCCTTGTAGTATTTAGTGTACATGCCCTGGGTATATGATATACCACCTTACAAGGGACTTTCAGGTAAACTAAATATGCAAATAAGGTATACACTAATGTCAATATGTTTTGGGAAGAAGCGCATGCCCGTGAGCACTGGTCAGCAGTGGTAAAATGCTCTGAGTCCTAAGGCCAATAAAAAGATACAGCAAAAAGTGGAGGGAAGACCGCATTAAGAATGACAGGTCCAACAATGTAGTATTTACCTAATTCATTCAATTTACAGAAAAGGAATACTATAGCTGTGCTAAAGTTGTGAGAAGAATACAGTTTTTAAAAGAGACATTGAAATGACATAAAATGGAGCACTTGAGAATAAAGAGCAGATGAAATGTGCAAATGAGGGTTTGGAAAAAAGGGGCAGAGTGGCATAGGAAAGAAGATGCAAGAGGACATTGAGTATGGTTAGCTATGGGTGAGACAATAAGAGAGAGAGAAGTGGTGAAGAGGAAGGAAACAATATAAGACTTGAGGCAAAGGGGTAAGGTCGTGAAAGGAAGAGAGAGTGGATGGATTAGGGAAGTGAAAGAATTGGAGGACCAGAGTCAAAAGAGTAGATAAGGTCGAGGGTTCATTAGTCTAAAGAGAAGAGGGAAAGAATGAAAACAGTAAAAACAAATTTTTATTTTAAAATTTGCCACTGTAGGTTAAGTTTATATCCAATTAAATATGTCAGTTTCAACCTGCAGGTTTCAGCTATCTCAACAGCAGGCACTATCACTCTCACTGGAATTGGCACAAGTGCATGTGTGGGTGGTGTGGGTGGTGGTGTGAGGACAGAAGTAGATCAAAGGGTAGTGGTAACTGTAGTGCTAATCGTGCAGTTTGACAAACAGGGAGGAGGGTGTACAACAAAGCTCATGCAACGAACGTGATTATTGTGAAACTCTTCTGTGTCTCTTCTGGCTGTTCTGTCCCTTCGTGCTGTTTGGAGAACAAACAAAAATGGGATGTGAATACAAGCAAAATATGGCTGATCAAATGTCATTTCCCACAAGTGATAAGCTTGGAGAACAGGGACGAGCGGTACAATGCACCTTTGACAATAGTTTCAACATCCTAAAATGGTCTTACTGTGTTAATTCAGTTTATTTTTATAACTTCTAAAGCAATAAAAAAGAATAAAATCAATACCTGAATCGCAAACATGCTTCATTAAACACGGTATGTATAAACTGTAAATCCGTTCCTTAAATAACGGTTGAGTTTCAGTACAATACAAAGGCTGCTGTGGTCACTCCAAGTTAAAAATGTCATGCTTTTACCACGTTTTCTTTGATGATTGACTGTGAAAGTCACAGTGAGGTCACACATTTTATATGATAGACCAAATATACTTGTTTTTCTTGCAAATCCTCATTGGCGTTCAAGATGGCACTGGAGTGGGCACTAGAGAATATTTGACAAGAATGAGTTGATATAACTAGTGCATTGAGCTTGAATTCATATATATATATATCAACGCTCCTCGTTCCTGCCGTCTGCCCGCGCACTCGGTAGCGGGTGCTTGGTACGCGATGGCAGTCTTGCGTACAATCTCCACGCTCACACGAATAATCACCAGCACTCACAGGGGGTAAATCCTCAGTCCGGATTTATTGGCACAGAAATCAAACAACAAACGCGTTTCAGCGGTACGCCTTCCTCACTGAGGAAGGCGTACCACTGAAATGCGTTTGTTGTTTGATTTCTGTGCCAATAAATCGGGACTGAGGATTTACCCCCTGTGAGTGCTGGTGATTATTCGTGTGAGCGTGAGATATATATATATATATATATTCCAACAAAACAGTCCAAACGAGGTGTGTTGGTGGAATGGAAGCTTCCCTTGAGTGTGCCGCATTACTTTCTTCTTTGTTGGACAAATATATATATATATATATATATATATATATATATATATATATATATATATATATATATATATATATATACAGAGAGAGAGAGAGAGATATAAAACAAAAATAAGACAGCAGGAGTCATTTTTGCTTCAGTGATATACACTCTTCTATTTTAATTTTTTTTTTATTCTTACATGAAGATACTGCTGGAACAAGTCTAGTATGTAAGTTTCTATAGCCCAAATAAGACAAAATAGAAACAATATATTAAATATTACAACTCAATATTGTGCATAAATTTACATATAATTTTACTTACATAAATGTACATAGATTTACATAGGGCTCGATTATGATGGCGGTCGGACGAGTGTCCAACCGCCATCGCAGCTAAATTATGATGCGACCGCTGTGTAGGCGGTCGGAATCATGACTTTTTCCATTGTGGCTTGTGCTGCAGCCAGAAAAGGGCTGCAGCACAAGCCACAATGGAAAAAGGGATGTTTTGAAACATCCATGCACCGTGTGCCAGGCACCATATGGATGTTTGGCGGGGCACCACAGGTGCCACCCACGTCTCATAGAGGAGGCCCGCGGTGAACGGGTGCCCTGCCAGGGGCCCCCAAAATCCCTTTCCGACAGCCTTTCCATGGCGGTCGGACCGCCATGGAAAGGCTGTCGGAAAGGGACATCATAATACCTGCGGCTGTGCCTGAGCAGGCACTGCCCCTATTGTAAGGGAATACAATCCAACCGACAGCTTGACGGGCTCCTTAAACACGTGGGAAGTGTCGGTGGGTCTCTTTGACCAAAGCGGTCTGACCGATCGGATCATAATGCGGCAGTCGGATCACTCTACTGGATGTCAGTCGGACCACCACCGACAGCCTTTTGGTGGTGGTCCGACCGCCATCCTAATGAGGCCCATAATTTGTATTCTTCGACTGACAAATATAACAAGAACTATTCCAATTGATACTTAAAAGTGTTAAAGACAGAATTATGGTGGTTTCTTCCCAATCATGGATCGTAAAGTTCTAGTATATTTGTGAAATCGAAATCATTTAATCAGGTGACTTAGAACAGATCTCTGCATCTGAAAAATGTATCTAAATTTAATCTGGCTTTTAACTACAACCTTCAAAATGCATCATGATGTTCAGAGAACTGGTTAAATCTTTTGAGGCAATAAACTGTGATTTGCTAAATTTCGGATATCGACAAGCTTACCAAGGAATACCACGTTAGAGTATGATACATTTTAGAACAATAGAACAATAAAATCTTGAAAATCCCTGACAGCATTGACAAGTGAAGAAAGACTACTACATTGAGGAAAAGTCTCATTTTTGATTAATTAATCAAGTTGTAGTGGACGACCTCAACTATAGTAGCTACCTGCAGATCATAAGACAAATGGACTCAGCAAGTATTTTGTTTTTAAATGTATACAAGGACATATTGAGCATAAACAGGCATATTTCCTTTTCGAAAAACCACGCTTGAAATACACAGTGATTAAAATCAGCCTATTTTGTTAGTGTCCCCGCACACTGCTCCCTGGTAAATTCTATAAGTTTCACCTACTAAAACGCAGAACAGCACCCATCATGTTTTTCTTGTGTTGCATTATAAGAAGTTGGCAGTCTAGTTCTTTAGTAGCACTCTGTAAGTCAACCATCACAAATGACTTCTGCAGTGTGACAGGGTAACAATATTATAATAACTAAATATTTGTCCTGGCTGTCTACCTGACCCAAAGGGGATCTCTTCTTGACTACGTGTCTACCTGACCCACCATGTATCCTCAAAACTAATAGCATTGTATGATGTGCCAGCGCTGGACCTGGTCGGACTGAATATTGGAGATTGTATGCATGTGTGCTTGTTGCAAGCAATGTTTGTGATAATATCATGCAAATCAACAGTAAAAACCAACCCACCAGACCATAAACAGGTCCACAATCTGCCATAAAAACAGCTCATACACTGGTCTGTTAGACTCGCCCTTCTGGTAGTGCCAGATAGCCCTGTAGGCTAGTCCGACCCTGGTGCTCGCATCTGTACAGCATTGCCGCAGACCTCAGTTGGTTGCTGGTCAATGGCTCCATGGTTGGGCAATTACAAAAACAGACTCAGGTTTAAAAAACTGCGACTCGCTATTATAAATTACAATATGGGAGGTTTTGCAAAACACACATTTTGATAAAACCCAAAGTACACAATTTTAGGAAAATTCATTCCAATTGGATTTTCAAGAACTTTGGGCCTGAAACAGGGTACAAATCTGTTCGGGTATTAATTTTTCTTAACCTTGGTGATTGGGATTGTCCACTAAAGAAACCTGGGTGTTATGATGAAAACACAGGACTCTAGTGCAAAGCTGAAATTATGTGATGGAAGTCAAGATCTATAGATATTAATAACAGCCCTTCAGTCAGGGACTAGACTTTTGGTGTGGCCATATTGCCGGCCTTGTCAGTCCAAGTCTGAGGTTTGTGAAGAGAAGGTGCATTGAAAACTAGGCAAAAGAGTGAGTCTGAGGGACCAGTGAGGAGATGCAACACGAAAGGAAGGGAAGTGAAAATATTTATAATTAGCACTAGCACCTAATCATTTTCTATCATTTTAACTGCAAAATACACAAAAATGCTGAATTAATTATACAACAAAAATATACATATTATTAAACATTTTGTTTAATTAACAAACAAAAAATGCAAAAATTGAAATTTTAATAGGACGGTTGAGGCGTTTCAAAATTTACTTTTATTTCTAAAAAAACGATATGGTAGACTAGAATATCACATTGCCTTTTTTTGCTCCTAAATCATGCTGTGTGCTGGTGCATACCAGTATTTTAATTGAGACTACCAATCATCCATACTAGATTCTGTTTGCAGTACTTGGGCTGCTTCCATGATTCAAAATAAGGATACCAACTTAATTTTTAGCCCACAGTTTCAAATTCTTTCACATTTACAGAGCATTTTAAAATGTTCAGTTTTCAATTTTGCCTTTTTTTAATATATGTATACTTTAAAAATATGCTAATATTATGTAATTTTTTAACAGTAGTAGACTCGCCTGAATAGCCATCACCACAGGATCATAACCTCTGCTGTCAATCAATCAGGGTTGGTAAACGCGCAGCTACTCACCCGCGAGGGTCTCAAGACGCAAGGGGGGGGGCAGCTCCGTTGAGTGCTGTGGATAATAAGTAGTGCTCTTACACAACTCTATGGTGCCTGTTTTATCAATTTCTAAAGGAGGAAGGACTGAGTCATTCTTCACAGCATTGGGGGTGGGGGTCACCTACAGGTTACACAGACATCTTGACAGCTTGCACTAGCAATTTGATCAAAAAGGAGAGGAGCAATGTTTTATTTGTGCTGGTGGTTGCAGGCTGGCATTGGCACTCATGTTTGTCAACCTTGACTTATATTTCCTCTTATGACTTCAACCAATAAAAAGACAGAGAAAGGAGTGAAAGGGAGAAAGACAGAGATATAGAAGAACAGGAAAACAGGGACATAGGTGAAAAGCAGGGCTTGAAGAGAGCCTTCTCAAGTGTGATAAAGAGACCGTGGCAGGATCACAAAACATTTTTGACTGTCGCTGTTTCATGTCCTTGGTGATAAGTTAAGGCAGTGCTTGGTGCAAACACTTTTCACCACTGTATTATGAAAGCACATTTTTGGACGTGGCAATGTGTGACAAGAATGTTTGTGCATATGTTATGTGGCATTTTCTTGGCCTATGTTCAAGTGTTCTTTTCCTCATTATTCAAATAGGATGTTGTGTTGTACTTAATTCTGTTTTGATTGGTTTGTTGTGTAATGCCCTGTTATGTTTTATTGGTGGTGTTAGTTGCTTTGTGTCTATTTTATTGCGTTATGTTCTTTGTTTTCTTTGAATATGCCAACAAATGTTACTACATTTCCAGCAAAAAGCAGAACATGCCTTTAATATAACATAAGACATGTATTTGTAAAGTGCATGTTCACCCCTTCCAGTACCATACTCCAGTTGACTCGCCCAGATTTGAAGCTGTGACTGTAGAGGTTAAAAACATGTCCCTGAACAGATGCATAAGTCCACTGAGCCACCAGACATGAATGAACAACAACCACTTACAACAGTCCAAGGCAGTAGTCGAAGTGCATTTAAAAAAGTATGGGACTGTGATGCTGTGCGCAAGGGTTGGCAGGGTGAGTGAATGTGGGGGTGGAGTCATAGGCGTGGGTAACGTAACAAAATATTTATTTCACCTTCAGGTAACTACATATAAAAAAGGTACAGATTAAATGAAAAATAAATGCAAATTAAGTTATACAGTGTGATATGTACTATTGTACATTATGAACCCTTTATTAGGTAATGCACTGCACCAGAGAGCCACAAAATTGAATCCCAGTTGGTGTATTCGAGAATAGTGACTTGTGTATGTTTAGTGCTACAAGGTCCCAGTCTGTAACAGAAAGCACTGGGAGTATGTAAGCCATTATTTTAAACTTGAATTACATAAAGTATACGATAGGCTAATACAAATGTGAAAAATGGTTTAAGATAAAGTGCTTCCAAAATATAGATTTTAGTAATACCCAGACTGTACATGGTGAATTATTTTTGTAACCGTCCATTAAAAGCACACACTTGACAGCTCAGCTGGTAACTCCCTTGCAATAAAACTGTCATCAGGAAGCTCCCAGTGATTACATATATTAAAGCCAAGCACCCTTTACAGCTTGCAGATGAGCCAGTTGTGCACATTTACATTTCTTTCAGGCAAGCAGGCACCCTGGCAAGATGTCTTGTTTAGCTTTCTGCCCCTCCCTTGGTTTCACAGCACAGGAGACTCTCTGCCCGACACTTCTGCTAACGCATTTCAGCTCTCAGAATTAAGCGTCACGAGACGGTTGTCTTTTCTCTAAAAGTAGGGGAACTGTTTTACTTAAATTAGAAAAGTATGGGGACGTCGTGCCCCTCTGATCCCACTCACCTCGACCACTGGTCTATGGTGGTAAAATAGCGCTGCTCCAGCTCTTCAGCTGTTTCTGACAACAGCCTAAAATTGTGGCCGAGAGTGGGTCTTAAATTAGCGCCTTCGAGTGCACACTTTATGGGATAGCGCCACAGGAAGTAAACAGTGGTAGAAGAAACCAGCTTAATCGAGACTAGTCAGCCTTGGTATTTGACAACCCCTGGCTACTGACAATTCTGGTAGAACTCTCCTAAAAGAAATTTAGGGCTCATTTTTTAAAATAATTAATCTCTCCAGACGAGTAGGGAAAGCGCATGACTTTGGAAACTGAGACAAGTGCAAACTGTGCAGTTTTGTAGATCAGGAAGGTGGCACACAACGACGCTCATTTGGGAAAGTGATTATTGTGAAACTCTTCTGTGAGTCGCTAGGTTGTCCTGTTCCCAACTGCTGTTTGGAGAACAAGGCAAAATGGGACGTGAATGACAAAAGTTCGACCGATCAAAAGTCACTTCCGAAAAGTTGTCCTTGATAGCCATGGAGAACTGGGCAGGCTCCAGATGGCAACACTAACCAGCTTAGAAACGGGAACATTTGGTATGCCATATATAAATTCATGTACACTGTCCGTATGTCTGGGTGAGAAGAATGCATGAAGATATGCATGGTGAAATAGGTGAAGTATATAATGTGGGCTATCTAACTCCAAAGATAAAATATTTGCATTTGTAGATGAATGTAGGATGTAATTTAATGTATTTTTATATTTTTTAATTTTGCTAATTATCAAAAAACTATGTTTTGATTTCACTCTAGATGCATACTGTTTTTAACACATGCTTTATTGGTTTTCAAAAGTCTGTTGCATATACATTTCTGCTGAATCACTTTGTCCGCCTATTACATATAGACTGTGAGCAACCACATATTCAGTGTACATAGCACCCTACCATGCATACATAGCTGTAAAAAATTTCTATATGGAGATGCAGGTACTCATAGATTGCATAGGCGAGAACAAAGAAAGGTACATTCGTTGCAAACGTAGATGCATACTGTTGTGAGCCCTTTTTATGTAGATAGGTTGCTAAGTTTAAAATTTGGATTTCCCTGAGGTCTTTGTTCACTGATGTTCTTGTGTCTTAGGAACTCCTATTCAGAGCAGGTGGTCCCCTCTTTCTTAACATTAAATACTCACCAACAACATTTAATAGCAGAGCTTAAGAACCTGGTTATTTATAAATATACTAATTCATGTGTTCAAATTAACAAAAGGTAAAAAAATGAGAAAGCACTAAGGGTCCTTCTTTTCTAAAACTATTCTGATATTGAAATTCATGGGAATTAACACATTTTCAAAAAATGCCATCTAATCTCATTGACACCTCAGTCAATACCTTAACGCAAAGCAGGCAGTGGTACAAAATGTAGGGAAGACTTTCTGAAAACGTTTCATCTCAAACCCTTTGTGCTCATGAAAGCAGGCTGCAAATTTCTGAAAATTCTGATATATTTTCTACTTAAGTAGGCTACCAAGAGATATCTTGTTAAAACGTTATAGTATATTAAAATATTTCAATCCAACATTGGAAAGAGGTATCAAAACGAACAACTTATTTCTTGTTAGACAATGATAAAGACACTGAAAGTGACTCGGGTGCTGCAAGATACACACCTAATAATGATAATAACAAAACATTGTTTGGTACATGTAAAGATCAAATCAAAAAGATTGCCCAATTTATGTAATCAGTCATAGTTAAGGCAGAAGCACTAGGCAATTTCCTAGTGAAATGAATGAGAATGTCACACATTACTAAAAAACATGAAAGGTAAGAAAAGAAAATACTAAAATTCCAAAATCTATTTCAATAAAAATAGAATAGGCAAAATGACACAAAATGGTTTAAAAGGGATTAAGGGAACTAGAGTTTTTAAAGTTGTAAACCAAAACATTTCCAAAAATGTCTGTGTCAGGTAACCACAGCAGGACACACTGGTCAAACATTTTGCCTCTGGATTTTTTCACTTTTTGGTCCTTCCTTCAGTGGAGCAAGGGATGATAGTAAAGCCAGCGAGCTTTGTTCAAATTCGGTGACATAATCATCATTCTGTCATGACTTGTTCCCTGCGTTCTCGTGTCCACCACCAGGGGGCTGAACTGTGGGACTCTCCAGTGTTCTAATAAGCTTCCAGACCCTCCCCTTCATGTATATACTGACTTCCAGCCATTTGGACACTATTTGGGAATTGACATCCATTCCCAATCCATGCTGGGTTTTGTGAAAGCCAACTTGCTCATACTTGAAGCCAGCCTGCTCATGTTTGGAACTCCACTACCTAGAATTCCCTGCTCACTGCTTTGTCTCCACCCCTGCAGGCCAAGGATGGGTGGAGGAATTCAGCTCACCTGTGGCTGGCTGCTGCTAGCCTGCTCACACCTGCTGCATATGATTACTGTGAGCTCTTTTAAGCCCCAGCTCCCTTCAGCCCAGGGTTGGTCATTGCAGCTGTATACCGTTGAGGCCGATCCTTGTTTCCAGTGTTTCCTGAGCTTTTGATAACCTTGTTTCCAGTGTTTCCTGAGCTTTTGGTACTCCTTGATTCCTGAGCTATAGTTAATCCTTGTTCCTTGATTCCTGAGCTATTGCTATTCCTTGTGCCTGAATTAGCACTGCCTGCAGTGCTACCTTGTTTCCTGAGTTCCTGAGCTATAGCTATTCCTTGTGCTTGAATTAGCACTGCCTGCAGTGCTACCTTGTTTCCTGAGTTACTGAGCTATAGTTATTCTTTGTTCCTGTTCCTGGGCTTTAACTATTTCTTGTTCCTGATTTGCACTGCTTGCAGTGCTCTCTTGACTCCTTGTTTCCTGAGCTGTAGCTATTTCCTGTTTCATTGAACCAGTACTGCCTGCAGTGCTACCTTGACTCCTGAGCCTTAGCATTCCTTGTTCCTGACCTGCAGTAGTTTCCCTTCTACTGAACTAGCACTACCTGCAGTGCTACCTTGACTCCTGAGCCTTAGCATTCCTTGTTCCTGTCCTGCAGCAGTTTCCCTTCTCCTGAACTAGCACTACCTGAGCTTTTTCTCAATTCTTGTTCCTGCCCCAGCACTGCCTTCTATGCTACTTTGTTTTCTTGATTCCTGAACCTGCACTATTCTAGTATACCATTGTAGCCTCCCCTTCTGTGTATCCTTTTCCAGTCCCTGCCTGTCTTCCCATTTCCTTGGTTCCAGTTCTAGTTTGCTGTCTTTCTATTTCTGCTGTCTTGCTTCTGTTACCTTGTATGTTTGTTACCTGCTTTCTGCCAAGTGTGCCCTGTGATTTTCTTCCTTTCCTGTTAAGCACTCCTCCTTGCTAGCTCCTTGTCTATTGTGCTTGTGTTTAGTTCTATCCCTTTGTTGTTACTGCCTAGCGTGTTCCTGTTTGATCGCCAGGATCCGTGGGCACAACTGACTACCTAGGTGGTGTTTCTTGTTCACTGTGAGTATTGTCTTTGAGTTACTCTTATAACATCACCATAGGTATCAGCTCCACAGACCCTGCCTTTGCATGCATATCCTATATGTGGGTATTTTCAGTCAGTATCTGTAACAGCAATTGTGGGTGAGGAACTTACTGAGCTTCAGTCTTACCGTGTGGAGCTCCTGAGTGCTTTACCCCACATTCCCTTTACTGTTAATGTTGTATTATATATATGTCTTGCACGTCCGTCCTGGGTGTAGTTAGTCTGAATGCTAAATTGCCTTGTGAGTGCCCTTCCTTTCTGAGTCTTAGCCATCTTGTTCCTTTGTACAGGCTTCCCCTTTGGATCCCTTTTCTCCTCTGACTTCCTGTGTGATCCTGGGCAGCGCTGTACTCCTCTCTCTGTGTACGTTTTCTAGCCCGTTCCCAGTCCTTGCCCAAGTCCCTGACTGTGTTCCCGACATAGTCCCGGACAGTCCCTGACACACTCCCACTGAAGCCTTTATTTTTTAGGCACTAAAAACTTGGGGCATCATTACGATGTCCACCCGACACTGTTGCAGATTGGAACCGACGAACCATAGGTCGGCGGTTCCGACCACACAATTTGGATGTGACCGGCCTATGGGCGGTGGGAAACATCCATTTTCCAATGGCAACTTGCGCGATGGGCGGAAAAGGCCCGCAGCACAAGCTGCCATTGGAAAATGGATGTTTGTAAACATCCCTGCTCGGTATGGCACGCACCTCACGGTGCCTGTCACACGGTGCAGTGATGTTTAGAGGAGCACCATAGGTACCCCCAGGTCCCATAGCGGAGGTCCAGGGGTGACGGGGGGCCCTGCTAGGGCCCCCAAAAATCACTTTCGGACAGCCTTTCCATGTCGGAAAGGCCAACATGGAAAGGCTGTTGAAAACCAACATTGTAATCCCGATGGAGGAGCCGAGGCTGGCTCTGCCGTCATTCATGGGATTACAATTCCGCTCCTCTTCCGACGGACTCTGTGAGCCCATCAGAAGAGGAGCGGGATCCCCCCGCGGGTTTCCCTCCGACCACCATCATTGTAATACGGCGGTCGGAGGGAAACCCTCGATGTCGGGCGGGAAGCCTCCAACAGTCTGTCGGATGGCTTTCCGTCCGACTTCGAAATCGGGCCCTAGTGTAGGATAAAGCTGGAATCTGTAGACGTCAAGGGTGATTTATTTGGCAAGGCTGAACTCTGTAACCAGGCACAGTTCTACATGGCCATGTACCTTCATTGAGAGGAGGTCAATTTAGAAATCTTGCCCACTAACGATGCCCCCTCTCTAGGGTAACCTGGGCACCTATGCCCAGTATGCCGCAACTAGAAATAAATTGATGTTCGAAAAGTAATTCCTAATCAATTCTACTGCACCCAGGTCATATGGGCAGACTTAGAGGCACCAGGTCTTTAGCCTCTGCCTGATGTGACAGCTATATCCTCTTTACAGGATGGATCCCTTCTCTAACTTTTATGTATACTTGGCAAGGAACTTGAGGGCAGCCAGAGGATCTTTAGAGAGTAATTAGAGTCCCTGTTGTTCCACTGGCGATCAGAAATCGCTCGTTCTTCTGTTCTTTTATCTGCCATCCTTTAACATTCAGGGATCTACTAAGGAGTTGGTGGCGAGGTGTTATTTTCATCCTGTAATCTAGCCAGTGAATGGAGAATTACCTACATTAGTAACTGGCAAAATCGTCCCGGAGGAAGGGTTCCATGGGACCTAGTGCAAGCAAGGAAAAGCAACATAATTTACATTTTCTAAAAACTACATTTCCAGCACAGATACCAAATAGATATTTTCACCATTGAATTAGAATGTTGATAAAAAGATGGAAAATAACTTTCAACCAGTTTTCTCATATTTTAACATGTTGAATTGCAAAAATTAACTTTTATTGACAATTAGCCTTACTCTAGGAAAATAGAACTTGGTCTACAGAATGAGAAACAGCATTTAGCAACTTTTCACTGTGGGGATATTCTTTTCTTAGGTTTTTGAGAAAGAAAGTATGTCCCACTTTTATACATTAAGCACCCATTCCACGTGCCTAATGGGTGAACACGTAGAAGTGACTTACCTAATGTATAAAAGTAGATTTTCTACATGACAGAGCTCTTTGCTCTGTCACGCATAAGTACAGTGGTCATTTACTTGATTTTTTGGGAAAGATTAGTTAGAAATTTGATGTAAACGGTTTACAGTACGTTTGAGAAAAAGACACACGTGTAGTAACACTAAATGAGTGTCATACCGCACCTAGTCTTAATACCACTACAAATAAATCCAAAAAGAAGCAAAAGTACGCAATAACCCTCACAGAAAAGTGTAAATCACTACAGACACCATCAGCCCTGTTCCTGAGTATATGAGTGGGAGCACTGGTGCTCCACTAGAGACAGTTGTATGAACAGACGGAAGTTGGACGACCACAACAACACTATTACTGACATTGTTGTGATCAATTCTATAGTAGAACCAATGCTTATCAGGTTTCTCAAACTATGATCAAGATCTAAAAAAAAGGGCATTGACTGGGTACTCTGTCACAAAATATTTTGAAATGCAAAACAGGCCAAGGAGGGCACTGAGCATATTGATCATCCCATTGCCTTATCAAAGTGGAAGCGTTGGATTAAAGATTTTATTGGAAATTAAGTATTTTATTTCTGGTGAACATGGCAAGGTCTCTGATTTTAAAAAACTGATTATACGTTGGCTTACCTTGCTGCTACTGAAGCTGGTCCGATAGCTCAGGGTATAATATTTCTGGTCTATATTGTTAAGAAAAGACCCAATACATGTTACAGCATTTGCTTCTATTAACAGTTACTAATCCTCTTTATGAACAAATATTTGATCCACTTGTTTTTTCCCAAACGGATAGATGCCAGGGCTTTTATGTTCTTGAACGTTGTCCCTCCTTCAAAGTCCATCAAGGATAATACAAAGTCTTTCACACAAGACCAACATTCTTCTACCATTCAGATAATACTCATATACATGCCCAAATAGAGCAGCTCACAACAACGAAGAGTCTTAAATCTATTCCTGCTCTCATGAGGGTTGAATTGTTTCTTCTTTCACAGATGATATTTATTCACAGCAAACCCTCTTATTCTTGACAAAGTTCACATAGTCCTTTACAGCACTTCATTTCAGCCTTTTCAGCAACACTAATTTCATCTTTCACAAAAATAAAAACATTTAATCAAAGAAGAGGTGTTAGAAAATCTGCTGGCACCTATGGAATGGGCTACTTTCTAATCAACAACTTTCTGTTCAAAAGGTAAAAAAGTTGAGAGCGGTCTCAAATCTCAAACTTTTCACCTCTTCTTTTCCTTTACTGTCATTTCAAAATTGAGAGGATAATCGGTCTGGGGGACTGTTACCAGCTGCTGATCAGATGGTCCAACTGGATCTCAAGGATGCCTAAGTTATCTTCCCTGTTGGTCAAGCAAACAGGAAATGTCTCCAATTCATGTGATCAAGATATATTTTTCAGTCTACATCACTTCCATTTAGCATTTTTCTGCACCAGAAATTGATACAGATTTCAACAGACCTAGTACTAATTTATCTAGAATACATCATTCCAATGACCCAGTTTTAGACAAGGCTTCGCTCTCATCATTTATCATATTTCACCCCGATGATGATTTTTGGATAGGCTTAATTGATGTGAATTTAAAATAGCGGATGAATCTGACGCAACAATGACCTTTTTGATGAATTTTAAGTAAGAGGGACTTTCTCTCAAGGAATAAGGGAAAACTAATGGATATTATCACTGGACATAGCTTGAACCCAGTTGAAAAGATGCATAATGATTTGATGAACAGTTATATTTTTACACCTATTCCTATGCGCATCGAGCTTGTATACACTGGTGGGAACCTTTGAGGTTCCCCACCACAAAAGGTAATGACACCATCAACCTAAACTTAACTGTACTGTTAGAAGAGACACATTTCCAAAGTAGCGAGCCATTTCTGGGTAGGTCACTCCACTCTGTAACTTGTACTAATTCTGTAATGCTAGAATATTTTGAAAGATTGCAATCATCGGTCCAGTGGTACTCCATGAATTGGAAAAGGCCAGAGAGGCGCTGAAGACCAAACTCTAGGTCCAGGCCAAAATGGTGGTTCTGGCCACCAAATACAGAATATATGAGGCCGGGGACAAGCCCAGGGAATTGATATACTGGCTGGCAGGGAGGCAGAAACGAAATTCATCCCTGGAATCCGTTTTGAGGGGCACGGCTTGGTCACGGACCCAATGGAAATAGCGTCAGCATTTGCAAATTACTATAGAATATTATATGAGGCAAGGAATCGTCCAACTGCAGTGGTACAAAAACTATCATCAATGACTTGCCCCTCCCCAGTTAACTACCTGGAGATAGAGAGGCATTAGATCAGCCATTATCTGAAGTTGAAATCCTGAGTGCAATAAGCAGTATGCCTATGGGGAAAACCCCGGGTCCAAATGGATTCCCGGTGAAAGTCTTTAAAAGATATGTTTCAAAATTGGTTCCGCAGTTGTCCTTGTTATAACGGGAGGCCATGCGGGTGGGGGCCCTGCGGAAGGGGGCCCTGCCGTATGATTTACATGGTGCCCATTTGATTGTCATACATAAACAAGGTTAACATACTAATGAATGTGCCTTCTATCGCCCAATCTCCCTGATCAAATACCGTATTGCTTCTTCTTTCATAGAATCCAAAATCCTTGCTAAAGTGCTGGCCACGTGCCTGATGGGAGTGATCCGCACCTTGGTACACTGGGATCAAAATGGCTTCATACCCAGGAGGGGCATGCTGCATTGTATACTCCTCCTACATGTGTTGCAAGCGATAATCTCGATTGATTTTGAGAAGGCATTCGATTCGATCGAGTGGCCCTATCTGATGGCTTTCCTCGAAAAGATGAATTTCGGCCAGAGATTTTGTGCTATTGTCAAACTCCTCTATGAACTCCCATGGGAGGCAGGGTCGGTGAATGGAGCGATAGCTCCCCTACTCCTGATAAGGCCCGTGGCGGGGATGCCCCCTATCCCCCCTTCTATTTGAATTAGCAGTTGAGCAGCTGGCAGAATGGATACGCATCAATGCCCAGTTCTGGGGAATCCAAGTACATAGAGTCCATGAAGCGCTCTATGCAGATAATGCCTTACTATATGCTAGACGCCCAAAGTACACCATCCCCCGCCTAATGCAGATCTTAAATATATACGAGGAAGACTCGGACCTTAGTAACCCTAAGGTCTGGGATATATCGGTGGTGTTCCTTGGAGGGGCCTGGGAAGGAGGTCCATGGCCCTTTGCAAAGGGCCTCTGCCTTTAAATACCTGGGGATACATGTGGCCCTAGATCCGGTGCATTGCCGGGAACTCAATATAGATCCAATGATCAGCCAGCTACACTCCCAGTTTGATGCATGGGGCAAGTTGCCAGCCAGCAGCCGATGGGAACGGACGCGAGCTGAGGAGCTCCGACCGCCGTTCCCCCAGTACTCAAATATCCTGTACCCCGGATGCAGCTGGGGGCGCAGATTTGCAGACCGAGAGAAGCCTGGTGCTCGGAGAGAGTGGGGGCGAGCTCCATAGATCCTGGCACGGAGGTAAAAGCTCCGAAACAGGAGCAGGACAGACAGGCACAGGCAGAGTCAAGATGGCGCCCGTGCTGTGAGAAGAGCCGGGTACCTGCCGCGGACAACTGCCACGGTGAAGGAAAGCAACGGCGAAGCCCTTCCGACACCTCGGGCGGCATTGAGACGAGGCGGCCACGGCAGTGGGTCCGAGGGCACAGCGGAATTAGTGGCCCGTCCTGTCGCGAGGCGGGGGAAGCTCGATGGGAGCGGCGGCAAAATGGCGCCCGCATTTCGAAGGTCCTGAAATGGCGGCCAGGACGCGGTGATGAACTTTGGAGACGGAGCACCCCTGTTTCCAGGAAAGATCCTGGAGTGCCGTGAATGCTGGAGTGCGGCCGGGAGGTGCGGCGGCGCTTGCGGAGTGCCTGAGTTGCCCGAGCTAGGATCATTTACACGGTCCAGCTGTGCACAGTGAGGCCTGTAAGGGAGGAGAAGAGGAGCCGCCCGCGCAGGACACAGACACCGTACTGATGAACCAAGTCGGAAGAGAGGAGTCGAGAGCAGTGCTGTGAGTACATGTGGCTGCCTGAGTAGTGCAGTGCCGTTGGTTAAGTGCCTGAACCGCCCCAGGGAAAACCCCCCTTTGCGCTCCACCTGAAAGCGGAGGGACCCCCTACAGAGAAAATTGCGATTTTCCTATTACCATGACCAGAGAATCTGGATTTCATTAAAGACACGGAGGCTAACATTATGCATTATTCTTTTAATGCAACTTCAAGTACAGCCACTTAAAAGTTACATCATAAAGCAAAGCTCTAGAATAAATAAGTGTAACTTGGCAACACCAGCACTTAGATCTGCCTCTTTTAAATGCAATGAGAGCAAAAGGAAAAGTTCTTCCAAAGGCAACGAAGTCCAGAAGCTGGCATCATTCAGGGAAGGCATCTCCTTGGAACAGAGGAAAAACGAGGAGTCGAGAGTTGCTTGCAACGGATCATGATGGTGAGCCAATCAAGACGAATTATCTGAAAAAGGACAAAATATTAGGAGATTGTACTTAACACCCTATGCAAAGGGGAAAAAGAAACGGTGGTAATTTATACTACACATAATAAAGGCAAAATACAGTCAAAAACTGAGTTATATTGTAATCTAAACAAAACATTACATGTAACGTTCTTGGAAGAAGAAGAGTGTAGTAAGACAAAGAGATGTTAAAATCCACTCCCGGGAGGGAGGGTTGGGATAATGTTAGCCTCCGTGTCTTTAATAATATCCAGATTCTCTGGTCATGGTAATAGGAGAATCGCAATTTCATTACAAGACCGGAGGCTACCATTATGCATGTTGGTAGTCAAATAGAACTACATCAGACATGTGTTCGATAGGTTTGCAGTAATGTTTTGCAAAGGTATAGGAGCTAGACCAGTCTGCTGCTTTGAGAATATCATCCAACTTACCTCCTTTCCAAAAGGACTGGCTAGCCATAGCCCCTCTTAAAGAATGTGCCTGGAACCTAAGGAGATCGATGCCTGCCAACTGCATAGCCAGTTTAACCCACCTAGCTATGGATGAAGAAGAGACAGGTTTGAAGGGCTTAACAAAAGATATAAGAAGTTGGTTTACACCAGCGGTGCGATGAGGGTCCATCCTTGAATCATATTCCTTCATGCAATCCACGACACATAATTTTTTACAAGCGTCAAATCTAGGGTAAAAAATCATATCAGACATCGTTTTAGTTCTTTTGATAATTTCAAATCTGACACCGAACGCGTCATAGGATTTATTGGATATTTCCAAGGCTTTAACGTCCGAAACTCTACGGCAGGAAATTAGACAAAGGAGAGAAGCTAGTTTGATGGAGAGTCTCTTATTATCTAGCAAGTTATTATTCGGCCAGTTACAAAATAGATCAAGTAGCAATTTAACGTCCCAAAGGATGTCATATTTAGGTTTTGGAGGTCTTTTAAGCCTGATACTCTTCATAGTTCTGCAAATTATAGGATTTTTCCCAATAGTTCTACCATTTAACCGCTTCGCCGCGATCGGAATTCCGCCCAGGTGCTGGAAATTCCGATCGCGGGTGTGGTCGTGACGAGCTCAGCTCGTCATGCGCACACGCCCACCGCGCAGCATGACGAGCTGAGCTCGTCATGAGCATCGAAGGGGTTAAAAGGGAGTGACCCGCAGAAATGGCAGATCTATAACAGTTAATTGACCTATAGGAAAGACCTCTTTCAAATTGTTCGACAAGAAAGTTGGCTACGTGCACAATAGGAGCCTCCACGGAATCCAGGTTCCTTTCCAGGCACCAACAAACCCATCTTTTCCAGATGCCGTTGTATCTATAGTGTGTACCGGGGGCCCAAGATTCTTGGAAGAGAGAAGAAGCCTGCGCCGAAAGCCCAGAGATTTCATTGGCTCGCCTGACACTTTCCAGGCAAGAAAGGTTCAAAGTACCGTTCAGAAGAAGCGGATGATCCAAACTGTCTATGTCTCTTAGGAGGCCTGGTGAAGCTGGAAGTAGAAAGGGTATTTCGTAAGCTAATTCCAAAGTCGTTGGGAACCAGGCTTGGGACGGCCAAAAAGGAGTTACTAGCACTATTGAAGATCGTTCTGTCCTCAACTTCTGAAGGACGCGTTGGATCATCGCAAAGGGGGGAAAAGCGTATCCCCGAATGTCTTTCCAATGTTGGAGAATCGCGTTCACTGCCAGAGCACCCGGGTCTGGCATGCAGCTGAAGTATCTGGGAAGTTGGGACGTGAGTCTGCTCGTGAAGAGTACTTCTAGGATACCCCAAAGACAGTCTAGACTGTTGAAGACGTTTGCGTTTAATTTCCAATCGATGTGATCTACGAGGAACCTTGAGTTCCAATCCGCACAGACATTGTTTAGACCCGGAAGGTATTCTGCTCTTAGGGAAATTTGGTGTTCCAAGCAGAACATCCACAGTTTTTTGGCTAGGTTGGAGAGGTCTGGTGACCTCGTGCCCCCAAGGCGATTTATATAGGCGACAGCTGACATATTGCCCATCTTGAGGACGACTGACCTCCCTTGAAGGGATTGCTTGAAACTCATTAGGGCATAAAGTCCGGCGGTTAACTCCAAAAAGTTTATGTGGTGCAAACTCTCCGAATAGGACCATAAACCTCCCGTATTCTGATTTTGAAAACAAGCACCCCAGCCATGAAGGCTGGCATCGGATTCCAGTACGTAGTCCGGGGAAGTCCCAAAAATGACTTTCCCGTTCCATGCATCTAGATTCTCTAACCACCAAGTCAGTTCCGCCTTGGCTTCTGTGTCTAGGTGAATTTGGTCTCCGTACCAAAGCCCGGAACGGAGGGCCCTGCCCTTGAGTCTTTGAAGGGCTCGGTAATGTAGAGGGCCCGGAAAGATAGCTTGGATAGATGATGATAGGAGGCCTATAAGTCTGGCTAGTTCCCTTAAGGTTACGAGATCTAATTTCAGAACATGATGTATCTCTTTCCGAATCTTGGATATCTTCTTTGTGGGAAGTAAGAGCATAGACTTCACGGTGTCTACCGTGAAGCCCAGGAACTCTAGAGACCTCGAGGGAGTCATGATGGATTTCTCCCTGTTTATAATAAAACCTGTACTCTCTATTAAATCCACAGTAGTGTTCAAGTCTTTCAGAATTTGAGAATGGTCTTGAGACAAGATGAGTATGTCGTCTAAATAGATTATGAGGCGGACACCCCTTTCTCTCAGGACCGTGGTAATGGCCTTCATTACTTTGGTGAAACACCAGGGGGCCGAAGATAGACCGAAGGGAAGAGCTTGGAACTGATATAGGTGGTTGTTCCACGCAAATTGAAGGAAGGATTGCGACTCTTCTGCCATTGGAATCGTGAAGTAGGCGTCTTTTAAATCTAGTTTCACTAGCCAGGCTTTTTCTAAGAGTATGTCCCTGAGGAGATGGATACCTTCCATCTTGAAGTTATTGTAGGTGAGATATTTGTTCAATTCTCTTAGATTTATTACTGGTCGCCACCCTTTGTCCTTCTTTTTTACAAGGAAACTATTGCTCAGGAAATTCTTGCGTTCCCAAGGGACTTCTACGAATGCCCCCTTTGTTAACATTGAATTTACCTCCTCTGCTACGATAGAATGCTGCTCTAGTGTAAGGTTTAACACTTTGGGAGTTGAAACTTGAATGGGTTTTTCCGTGAAGTCTATACTGAAACCCTGAACAGTCTCTAAAACCCAAGGATCGTGAGTGATTCGTTTCCAAATGTGTAGGAAATGTTTTAGGCGACCCCCTACTTTCTGTGTTAAAGAAAAAGGATGAGGAGGAAGGGTACTTACTTGAGGTGTTGGAGGGGTTGGCGCCTCTGGCCCTGAACCCTCTGGAGCGGGAAGATCGACCTCGTTGAGGGAAGAATGAAGTGTTGGGCTGGAACGGGCGACCGAAACCTCTTTGTCTTGAGAAGGGTCTTTCGAAGAAGCGGCCGGCAGAACGACCCCTTCTGCCGGCCCTTGCAAAAACACTTGGGTTGAAGTCTCTGCGCATGTTGGCTTGCGCTTTATCAAGAGCCGTAAAGGTTGCCACATACTTCCCCAAACCTTTAATCATATCCTCCCCAAAGAGGAGGCCATTGGGGTTAGATGAGGATTCTATTTCTGCCATGTCGCAGAGCTTGGGGTCAATTTTGGACAGCACTACTTTCCTACTCTCAGTATTTAGAGAAGCGTTGGCATTACCGAGGAGGATAAGAGTCCTCTGGCTCCATCCCCATAGGAGTTCGATGTTGGGTTGCGAACCTTTGATGTAGCTCTCTTCAATTAAATCAATCATACGGCACAATGGCCCGAGCATATCAAGCATGCGGTCCTGACATCTTTTGAGGGAGCGTTCCATACCCTTCCTGGGGTCTCTGCCCAATTTGAATAGGAACTTAATGAGTTCAGGGTCCAGGTTAGGTGTAAGGCAGTATTTGTCCTGGATGAGGGGTCGTGGGCATTCTGCCTTCAGGATGTTTCTTGCCTCTCTTTCGAGTGGGTGCTTGACCCATCTTTTAATAAATTTGGCCACGTGTTTTTGGGGCCACCACTGGGAGCTCCTAGGGTGTTGTATGTTGTCAGGGGAGAACATTTCCCCGCCAAGGGGGTCAAATATAATCTCCTTTGAGGAGGAAGGGAGTTCCTCCTCCGAGAGATCAAGGTCAATATCATCATCAACTTGGTCTAGGTCCAAAATGTATTCATCTAACGACTCATTAGAGGTGTCGTTGGATAAGAGGGGATCTGTATTAGCACTTGATAATGTGAGCCGCTTAGGGCATCCAAATAAGATGTGCCGTTATGGGCACGAGGTCTTTTTGGGGCGCGTAGGCCTCCCGTATTATTTGAGGAGCTTGGACCTCCCATAGTGCACTCATTTTCTAAGTTGCTGTATTTTTTCATTTTTTTATCCCCACTTTTGGTCGGGTCGTCAGAGTGTCCTCCGAGGAGTCCGGAGGGGTTAGTGGGGTCGGAAAGGGATCTCTTTCCGGCAACAATCTTACTTATGGTCTCCCTCATGCAGGAATGTAATTCCTTGTGTATTAATTGCTTAATAAGCTCCTCGTTGGTATTTGGAGCGGATACCTGGTTCGGGGAGTCATCGGACTCAGCATCAGACATGATAGGGTGTTTAAAAGGGACCAGTAGGAGAAAAAGGGGGGGGGAATTTAGCCCAGGTTCAATTGTGGTTAAGTAGGATAAGATAAGATAGGATAAGGGGTATTCTTCTTTCTTTTTTTTTTTATATATATATTTTTTTTAAAAGGGGGCAAGGAAAGTAGAAATTAAAGCCAGGAGTAGAGAAATGCAAACGAGCTGCCAACCGTCGAGAAATCAGCTGTTGAAGGCAGCGTTGCTAGGAGACCTCGACAAGCCTAGTGAAAGGACGTGCCTGGCGTGGTAGGCTTGGTTGCTAAGGGTCTCTCCTCTAATGCGGGAGAGCCCTTGATGATTTCCTGTTGGTGCCTCTTTTTTTTTTTTTTATATTTGGTACGCTAACGTGGGGAAAGGCCTAATGTGCTCTAATGAAGGAAAACAAAGGGGGCGCGGCCCGCACTCCGTAAATTGGAGCTGCGAGGACGGCCGCGCCTGGTATGTGAAATGCAGGAAGATAAGGCGTCTCAGGGGAGAACAAAAACGACACGTGTGGTCGCGAGCCGCAGCCCCAAAAATGGAAGGTAGGGGAAGCGGAATTACATTAAGTCAAGCGCTGAAGGCACGGAGGTTGAGTGTGGTCGCGCATATGAGCGAGCGTTGGGGTAAAAGGCTGTAAGTCGCGCAGAAGGAGTAATGAGGCACGGAAGGGCCTGAAGGAGTTAAAAAAGGAATTAAAAAAGGTCACCAAAGTCATGGATGCAGACAGTGACAAAAAACAAGTAAGGTATAATTGGCAAACAGCTACACAATTCTGATATAAATGGGTACAAGTAAGGTAGTATTGGCGAACAGCTACACAATACTGATATAAATAGGTACACTAGATAAAAGTGAACAGTACAGATATAAATAGGTTTATAGATAAATATCAACAGTACAGAGACAGAGCATGGAAGAACACAACTTATCTGTCTTGAAGCCGCATTTAAAAGAGGCAGATCTCTGTGCTGCTGTTGCCAAGTTACACTTATTTATTCTAGAGCTTTGCTTTATGATGTAACTTTTAAGTGGCTGTACTTGAAGTTGCATTAAAAGAATAATGCATAATGGTAGCCTCCGGTCTTGTAATGAAATCAGGGAAGCACTAGCGTGGGACGCTGACCCCGCGCTACCCATAAAGGCGAAAGAGAGGATACGGGTCCCGCTGGGGCAGTTGAATCCATACCCTGCTGGGGTACTGGACTTTAAGGTGGCACGGAGGAGACCTGGGAGCCCGAGGTGCCACTTGAGGCCGGGACTGTGGCAGGTCTCCACCGGTGAGGCGGAGGGGGCAGTATTGCGGAGAGGAGTAACAGACCATTGCGCAGTGAGGGCCCAGAAACAAACCACAGCGGCGGCTGGACCTGGAGTGGCGGAGGCCCCCAACCCGCAATTAGCACTGATAAATAATGGCGCGTTACATAGCTGCACGGCGAGAGAAGGGTTCGCTGGAAGTGAAGACAGGGGCTGTATGCCCAAAACGGACCCTACTACAGGAATCTACAGTAGACTACACCACCTTCAGGAAGAAGATTGCGGACCCTTGCGCTGCGGCTCATATAGTGCGCAATAGCGGCTCAGGTGGTGCAACACAACTTTGGAGGAGGACCGTCCTCTGAGCGGCCAGGAAGAACACGCACCCCGAGCGGCTTGCAGGAGGAGCAGCTCGTGGTGCTCCGCTGGATCCCTCCCACTGCCAGTCTCTCATGAGGAGCGGCGACCCTGGCTACGAGCTGCGTACTTTCCAGGTAGTCTAAAATTGACCCTGAGGAGTGGATGGTATGAGGGTGCGATCATTGAAGCCACAAGGGACCTACGGCTTTGGAAGTTCTGCGCTACGCCACGACCGGCGAACGGCCGCAATAGAGTGGGGCATCCTACCAAGTTCCAGAACCAGCTGAGCGCGGAGGAGGAAGCCCAGTGCTTACTTGGGACCATGGGGAGAACCCAGAAGAAACGAGGATTTACTGTCCTCAGTGTCGACGCCCCCGGAACCCAGACGGACGATGAGGAGGAGGTGTTCGAAGGCAATAAAGAATTGACGCCCAGGAAACCGACGCTGGCGGACATTATGCAAGCGATCACGGCCTCCAGGGAGGCTCTGGAAGAGAAAATAGACGCTATAGGTACAGATCTGAACCTCTTAAAAGATGATCATCGGAAGCTCAAGGAGCGGGGCCTACCAACGCAGATGGCTGAAATGCAGAAGACACTCGCAGAGTTAGAAACGAAAGTCAAAGTGCTGGAAGTTCGAGCTGAAGACAGCGAAGGACAATCCCGAAGAAACAACATCCGACTGGTCGGAGTGCCTGAAAAGGCGGAGGGTGAGAATATGCTTCGATTTCTCGAAGACAGGCTGCGAACAGAAGTGGCCCCAGAGGGGTTGTCCTCCTTCTATGCACTGGAACGGGCCCACATCATCCCAGCGCGGCCACCCAAGCCGGGGGCCCCTCCTAGACCGATAGTGGCACATCTGTTACACTTCAGGGATAGAGACCATATTCTACAACAAGCCCGCCAAAAGCGAAGCTTAAAAATTGACAATAGCGCAGTTATGATCTTTCCAGACTTCACCAGGGAAGTCCAGCGCAACAGAGCATCCTTCTTAACTGTTAAAAAGAAGCTCCGCCAATTACAGCTACTGTACGCCATGCTCTTTCCCGCGCGGCTCAGAGTAGCAGACCCTGCGGGACCGCGTTTCTTCGGTACACCCCAGGAGGCCTGGGATTGGCTGGACATGCGAAGACTGCCTGAGCGACGTGGTTCCACAACGGAGTCGCCACAAAACAGTCCCAGCAGCAATAAGTCAGGGCCTAGAGCCCCATCTCCAAGTGAGCTTAGTCTGGAACGGAGGAGAGTGCTACAGGAGGTAGCAAGACACAGCAACAACGGCTCCAGCCCTACATCCAGTAAAAGTGGATTGGAAGCAGACCGATTAGAAGGCTCACCAGCTCCTAGTGAAACTGATATCTCAGAGACGGAACTTCCAAAAATAACTCCTCAAACGGCAGACGATATTGTCTGAGAATGGGGTCCTACCTGTCCAGACAACAACCTCCTGGGATGCGATGCAGCTTCCACTGGAGGGGGCGAGCAATGGACTCTGCTAGTAGCGGCATCACAACATGAACCTTCAGTTTGCTGATCTGGGCCGAACTGATTGATACAGGTATTGGGGGGGCGGCGGGTCGGGGGTTTGGAGCCGGAACTGTTGGCTGATCACCCCTCTACTCGCTAGTAGATGTTTTCACAGTTCGATACAGTTTGGATGGGGACTAGTTCACCAGTACCTGTCCTGGGAGGGGGGTGTTGGGAGTTCTGTTTGGTTTATGGACTGGGATGTTGGGGCAGGCGTGTCACTGGGGCAGACTTTAACGGGGAAACGGTATCTCCATTACAATGGGACCCACATTAGAGCTAAAATGTATTTCGTGGAATGTGAGAGGGATGCACACAATGTCACGACGGCATAAAATACATGCATATTTGGTCCGTAGGGGGGTCCAGATTGCATTACTCCAGGAGACCCACATCATGGCGAAGGAGGGAGTGGCATTGCAACGTAGATGGCGAGGGCAGGTGTTCTATATCAACTTCTCGGCATTTGCGAGGAGTCCTGATATGGGTGAGGGCGGGAGTACCCTTCCAGTGCACACAGCAAATCATAGACCCAGATGGCAGATATGTGGTAGTCTCTGGGAGACTAGATGGCAGGGATATAGTACTGGGCAGTCTCTAAACACCCAACACGGACCAATCCACTTTCTTCTCACACCTTTCTAGGAAGCTGGCCCCCGTACTTACGGGTTCGGTGCTTTTGGGGGGTGACTTTAATTGCATACCGGACATTGCCCTTTACTGCTCTCATCCTCCGCTGCCTGATGCACCCACCCATAAAATAGCAGAAGTACGACGGAACTGGCAGCAGAAGTGGGGGTTAGTGGACTCTTGGAGGGCCCAACACCCCAGCACTCAGGACTATTCCTTCTTTTTGGCGATCCATGAACTACATGTGCGATTGGATGCCATTCTGTGCTCCCCTGATGTACATCAGGGAGTACGCAGCAGCGAATACCTCACTCGGACGATCTCTGATCATAATCCAGAGTTGATCTGCCTAAATTGGTCCCAAGCACGGTCCAAAATACCCATGTGGCGGTTGAGGCCGGAGGCCCTTGAGGACCAGGTGTTTCAGTCCTTGATAGGCACGGCTATTGACCAATATTTCCACGAAAATGCTAACACAGCCACGGACTCATTGGTAGAGTGGGATGCCTTTAAAACAGTCATCAGGGGGTGCTGTATATCGGAAATGATGGGTACCTGTAAGGTCCTACTCCAAGATTTACAGAGAGCAGATCAGCGCCTAAGGGAGCTACAACAGGAAAGGCCGGGGAAACCAGACAAGCAGGAAGAACTATTAGAGGCGAGGGAAGCAGTAGCAGGGCAGTTTGAGCGCCTTCGCTGCTTTGACTATAAAAAATACTTGACGCTGGCCCATTCCGAGAGGGATAAATCGGGAGCCTTGCTAGCCTGGCTGGCCAATCCGGCTAGGAGAGGTACGACCATATTAGAGATTAGAGATCAAAATGACGAACCGAGATATGATCAACAAGGCATAAACGACTTGTTCCTAGAATACTACACTGAATTATATAGGAGTAGAGTAATCCTAGTAGAAGAGGACATGGACAGATTCATGCGAGACCTGGATTTGCCAGCGTTAGATGAAGAGTTAGCAGACACACTGGGGTGGGAAGTGGATATTGGGGAAGTGAGAGGGGCCATTAAAAGTATGGCAAGAAACAAAACCCCAGGAACAGATGGCCTACCAATTGAATTTTACCTAAAATATATTGATCTATTAGCCCCTAAATTGGTACAGATATATAATGAGGCAAAACAACTGGGTCACCTGCCCGTCTCAACCAGAGAGGCGATTATCATACCCCTGCTTAAACCGGGGAAACTGCCATGGGACAAAACGGCATATCTGCCCCTTTCTATGCTTAATCTAGACTATAAAATCCTCAGCCGTATACTAGCTACTCGATTACTTCCACATATGACAGCACTGATCCACAAGGACCAATCGGGGTTTATTCCCACCAGAAACACAGCGCTTAACGTTCGGCTACTGCTGCGAGTGCTGGGGGCAGACACCTATGGGAAGGACTTGGCGACGATTTTCGCGGTGGACATCGAAAAGGCATTTGATAGCCTAGAATGGCCATATCTGTTCCATGTGATGAGGCGATTTGGGCTGGGAGATAAGTTTGTGGAGTGTACTGCGCTTCTATACTCCGGCTCCACTGCTCGGGTAAAGACGGGAAACTTGATATCGGATGCCTGTGGGGTAGGGAGGGGGATAAGGCAGGGATGTCCCCTCTCCCCCCTACTCTTCGCCCTTGCGGTTGAGCCGCTTGCCGCCCGAGCCCTCACAGGGCAACATTATCAAGGCCTTGAAGTTGCTGGGCTGACGCATCACATTGCGTTGTACGCGGATGACCTTCTGATGTTCCTGGCAGATTCGGGGGAGGCACTTCGGGGAGCGAAGGACTTACTTCAAGCACTGGGCGAAGTGGCGGGATTAAAGGTGAACTGGGCGAAATCTTGTTTATTTCCGACGCAGGCCCGCAGAGTAGGGCCACAGGAAACTGAGGGAGTGAGATGGGAGGTTAGATGCCTCACGTACCTGGACACCCAAATTTATCACGCTCAGTGAGATCTCCTAGAGGGCAACATAGGAAGAGCTATAAGACGCACAAAAAGTAACTTTGACTTTTGGAGCACTTTGCCACTATCTGTAGCAGACAGAGTAGCCCTACTTAAAATGGTGACCCTACAGAGACTGTTATATTTCTTTGGAACTCTACCAATTTGGATACCGCCACTCTATTTCGCCCAACTCAGATCAATGGTTATAGGGTTTTTATGGGGGACAGGCAGGCGGAGAGTGGCACTTAACGTACTAATGAGACCGAGAGCGGAAGGGGGATGGGCAGTACCTGACTTCGAGGTCTACTACCTGTCGGCACAGTTCCAATGGCTCACGAAATGGATGGCGGGCGCTTGAGGGGAACAGAGGACATGGGCGGCGACTTGATGACCCTGAGGCTCATATCCCGACTTACTTTAAGACTCCCGATCCGGAACCAGGCCCTCTCCATGGAGTTG
The DNA here is from genome assembly GCA_963921515.1 of Calotriton arnoldi. Lineage (NCBI taxonomy): Eukaryota > Metazoa > Chordata > Amphibia > Caudata > Salamandridae > Calotriton > Calotriton arnoldi. The sequence continues at coordinate 1,232,469 of CAWUFW010005462.1, read as the reverse complement.
GATACAGCTAGACGCTGCTGGCACAGGTACCTGCGGAGAGCCAAAATTGGGTGCCCCTACAGCCCAGAAATCCCGTTACTTATGTGTGAGGCCTTACCGCACGGGGGAAGTTGGCAGAGACTGACGAATTGGGTGGATCAGGGATTGGTTGCGATGGGAGACTTGTATGAGGAGGGTGCAATGATCCCCTTTGACGACCTGCGAGACCAGTACGACTTACCCAGGGGGGATTTTCTGTTGCACTCTGCCCTCACTGCAGCAATACGAAAGCACTGGGGAGGGGGACTCACCGAACCACCGTCGTTGGGATGCCAATAAGTAGTTATGGCGGCAGGAACAGTTAAGGCGGTCACCTGTCTGTACAGGCGCATTACGAGGGAAGCCTTATCCCCCCTATTGGAGTTGCGCCTAAAGTGGGAGGCGGACCTGGGAGAAGATATCCCAGAGAAAACCTAGGGAGAGCTGGTGGAGATGGCCTGGAAAAGCACCAGAAATGCGAGATTCCAACTGGTACAGTTTTACATATTGCACAGGGCATATCTCACTCCGGAGAAAATTAATAAGTACTTTGCGACCCATACTGCGGCCTGTCCCCGGTGTAATAAAGACGGTGCGAACTTCAAGCACATGCTCTGGGACTGCCCATTACTGGGCAATTTCTGGGTAGAGGTGACTGCGATATTGGCTGAAATCACCGACAGAGACACTGCGGCATCCCCAAATACTGCTTGTTGCACTGGTTCCCGCACACGTCCAAAAATAAAATCACGAGCAAATTTTTAGACATGGGTTTGCTCCTAGCCAAAAGGGGCATCACCATGCACTGGAAAGCAAAACAAGGCCCAAGTGCAGCTGGGTGGACGAAGGAACTCATTAAGTGGGCAGAATGTGAGGGTATAATCAGATTGCAAATAGCTAAAAAGACAGAGAGAGAGAAAGCTTTGGATGCAGCCAGAGCATGGGAAGCCTTGGTAGTGGCACTCAAGACCCCAGATGGTGACGGGGAGGAGGACCCACTAGCAGCGCCCCCAGCGGGAATAGGTTAGACAACAGTCACCTGCCTTACCTGACAAGACCTCAAGTAGAGTGTCTCTAGAAATAACACGACGCCGTCGGTGCTGTATGTGGGGGCTTGTAGAGATGCTTCGGGGCTAATGTGCGACCTCAGCTGAAGGAAACAGGAATTACAAGACGGGGCCTATCTGCCAGTGACACGCCTGTGGGGAGGGGGGGAGGGTGGGCTGTTGAGGGTAAAGGGTCTTCAATCCAGAACAAGGACACATATAAGAGCTCCAAATTGAACACTAATGGACATATGCTCAGGGAGTTGCTATGGGAGGGGGAGGAATATGAGACTTGCGAAGATCATAACTACTTTTTCCCCACTACTGTGTAAGTTGTATAACGAACTGGAGAATTGTGATCCTGATCAAAGTAGCACCATATGTATTGATGCCAACCCGAACTTTATGTCAAATTCAATAAAGTTTGTTTAAAAAAAAAAAAATGGGGCAAGTTGCCAGGTTTGATCATGGGCCAGGGTGCCCTTTTTAAAATGATTGGTCTACCCCAATGGCTATATCTCCTTCAGAATTACTCACATACCCTCCCTAGGGGATTCTTCACCTAACTACAAACTACTATTACCAATTTTATTTCAGGTGAGAAGGCCCCCACGAAGGCATTCAATAAATGTGTGCGGCACCCATATGGTGGGGAGTTGGGGCTGGCGGACATTTGAGGATACTAACAGGCCTCACAGTTATTGCCTATTAACGACTGGATGTACGCAGATAAGCCGGACTCCACCATTCAGTTGGAGGTGACTTGGGCTGGTTTACCGGTGCTCATTGCACAGTTATATAGTCACAGTGTGTCCAGGGATCTGCCTGAGGTTACCTGGACCATGACTGCCTGCTGGCACAAGGCACTGTGAGGCATGAAATAGTGTGGGAGGCTTACTAAGCAAACCACTCTATGGTACGGGATGTGGCTGCCTGAGGTCCCTGATCTGGGAGTATTTGTGGGGTGGGAAACTATTGGGATCTCTACAATAGGAGACATATGGGAGGCGACACACATTAAATCTTTTGGTCAGTTGCAGGATGAGTTTGTGCTCCACAGAATGCATTTTTTCGATACCTCCAGCTCCGACATGCCCTGGAGAAATCAGTTGGACGCTATGGGGAGATTCCGGACTTTAACTCATTGGAACCTAAGCTGCTGATGGAACGGCGAGGGGGAGGAACCGTCTCCTCTATCTATAGAGCACTCATAGTTAACATGCCGGACCCGATGCATACACTGAGGGAAAGATGGGAAAGCGACCTTGGTCCATTGGAGGAGGAGTGGGAAGAGGAGAAAATGACATCTAGGGAGCTAGTGATACCGGTTATGCTCCACCTCATCCAATTCAAATATTTCTACAGGGAGTATTTTACTGTCGGTACGTTTACAAAAAATGGGAAGGAGCCCCAACCCGGCTTGCACTAAATATGGAGGAGCTGAGGGTACTATCTTGCATATGGTATGGGAGTGCCCAGCGATAGCTAGATATTGGTCAAGGATGCATGCACGATGGCTGAGGTAGTGGGCATACCCATGGAGCTCACCCCCTGGATGGCATTACTGGGAATAATGTCAGGCTGGGAAGAAATTGGGGGCACTAGCCTTGACGATTGCTAAATGGGAGATAGCACAGAAACAGAGAGCAGCTGCTACCCCAGCTGTGGCGGAGTGGACGAAATATTACAAAATCTGGTCCCCATGGTGGAATATGATGGACTAGCTGGAAAATGGGACTGCAGTGGTGGAGGGAGAGGGAGGGTGGGTTATTTTATGTACTAGAAGGGATGGTCGGGGCAGAGACACCAGGTGGGGTAAGCTGTATTGTTGTTGTCTTTCTGCATGCTGTTCTACTTGCCTTGTTTTCCAGAAGAAATGTAATATAAAGAGTTTAAAAAAAAAGATTCCAATCATCGAGACAACGATCTATCTTTTCCATATACATTGAGATTACATATCAGTGTCTTTAACACATGAAACCACTGTATAGACATATTTCACATGCAGAGTGGCCCAAATGAAGGAGGAATGTTACTCGCTCTCTCTGATTATGCCTCAGTACCTCTCGGATACTATGTGTGAAACTTTGAAAACATTTCCATGAAAATGTTGTTTTTCTCTGACAATAATGAAAATAACGTATGAATGAACTATTTCCTGATTGAAGATTCTGTGTTACTAAAAACTATGCCTTGGCTAGATGAAATTAATATTTATATGTTTCACATGCAGCGCAGCCCAAATGTATTAGGGTCGATACTAGTCCTCTGGGTTTGGTTCTCAGGCCCTCTGAAATATGATATATTTCATTTTTTAAAACATCTGCAAAAAATGTACTTCTTTTTCAATGATGACAATGAATATAATGTATGACCAAATTTTTCGCTGTAATAAAGAGATATCTCTTTAAGGCATTAAACACCCTTTCCACTCAAACAACTCTTCAAAAACATCTCTTCCAAGATGGCCGACACTTTTTTGACTCACTCCATAGATGACTAATCACTACAGGCTGACAGAAGTAAACTGTCGCTACTAGAGCCACACTCGACTTTAAAACCCCCTCACAAAATAGAGTACGTACCTACTCTATTTACTGAAATTAAAATTACTACTATTTATGATAGAACAATTCATGTCCTAAACACATGAACTACCTACAAAATATCTACTATGGACCAACTTCCTAGACATTCCAGATGCCAAGTACATAAAGTACATTATCTAAGGAAGGCTCCAGACAATCACCACTTCTCCCACCTCACAGAGCAGGAGGGACAATAATGAATTGTGATAGAATCCATTTGACGCAAGGACTAACAACATACCCTCCTGCACGGACTGCACTCCGTTTCTGCCGCCAACAGATAAGGGCTTCCTCCATACAAGGCCAAAATGTTTCTACCCTGGATTCCCCTCCTCCCCTAAGATCTAGCTACCTACTTGAGGACCAGACATTTTAGTTTCCAACAGTACTTTCTTGTGAAAATAGTATGTCTTCCGCAACTTATACACTTGGCCATATGGTAATTCTTTGGTGCAGGACACAAGTATGCAGTGCTACACAAGTGCAGGAGATACAACACTTCTAGCACAGTCAGTATGATGGGCGCTTTGGTGTGTGCACTAGTGCTACCTATTCCATGCACGTTTTTACAAAATTAACTTACACACAGGGTTTAGACGAACAGGACGAAACACGTATTTGCTGTTTCTCTGGAACTCTGAAATTCTGAAGTCTATGATCATGATGAAACAAGGATTGTACAATCAAGAAGAGTAAAGACTAGACTAAAAGAAAAGTGTTTATGGTCATTTGACCATTTTAATTATTACGCCAAACTCAAGATTTCCAAACTGTACAAATGTATACCTTTATATTATTACAAAGCATATGATTATTAATTACACTTTTGGAATTTCCAAATTGTAGACCTTTTGATGTGTCCATCAACATTGTCTTCTTCTTCACACTTTAGTCATCTGTTACAAAACCTATTAGGTCAGTTCAAAGACGTTATCAAATTTGGAATTCTGGAACTAAAGTCTTTGAGGATTTTCGGACAAGATGGTTCATTTCAATCTTTTCAGTACAATTTATCAACTTTATAAAAAATTATCGGGCACCAAATACCATCAAATTGTACAAACCAGCCTGGAAGTCCTATTCTCGCAAGTATGAGGAATCAAACATTGATCCCACTTTGTCAAGCATGTTGAGGTCCTTAGCGACACAGGCAAGTATAATAGGACAATTAATACTCTTTAGGTTGGTTAAATCCATGGGCAATCACCCTTTAATCTACAAATTATTAGAGGTATTAGATTATCAAAACACATTTTCCAGTTATTCTTCTATGTGATCTTGGACTCCAATCCTGATTAATGCATTATATTTTAACATTTGCTTTTTCTCCATAATACAGTCCTCAAAAGTACTCTGACATTGACATGATGTGGTCCTCGATGTACAAAACCTCAACTAAATAAATAAATAGTAAAATCATAAGAACGATAGCGTTTAAGCTCTTTCGCAAAGTGTATTCATCATTTGCTATCCTCTCAGGTGTTGGGCTTCAGGCGCATCCTTCAGATAATTTACCTTTTCTCTACACACATACACAGTAAAACCTTTTCATATCATATCTTGGTCTATCACTTTCTAGCGATGTTAAGTGACAGTCACTGTACATCTTTGTTTCCACTGATGGGCCAATGAGTCTGAGGGTAAGCTGCAGCAGTATCTAGCTGTGCTGCTTTTGACACCTACTCCTATCCAGAATACTACTCCTTTTTGGGAAAACAGAGGCATCACCTCCATGGTCCCCTCAGGTTCTCTAGGGCAAAAAAACATAGCCTGCTCTATTATGGCCCATAGATATTGGTCAAGGATACATGCAAGCAACCGGAAACAGTCACCAGAGGCGCTACTAGAGCCAAATTTCGGGGGGGGGGGGGCTACCAAACATTTCGGGGGGGGGCTGATTCTTCCAGCAATATGCAGAGTGGAGATGCAGGGGCTCTAAGAAGGGGTGAAAACACAACAAAGCCTCGTTAGCAAGTAAATGGTCTTTTAAAGACCTGTTAAGTACTCGGGTGCGGCTGTGTGTGTGCCCGGGAAGCTGTGTCAGCCGGGCTGACACACACGACGGGGGGGGCTGAAGCCCTTTGAGCCCAATGGGCGTTGCGCGCCTGACAGTCACTACCAACTATTGGTTGACTGGAGCTTTCATTTTCTTTCCATGCAAATTCAAGAACGGACTTACATTTTACTCGTTTTCAGAGAGGGAAAAATACAAATTCCACTCCTGTATTTCTTTATTTCCAAACATTTTATCACATGCTGAAAAATATTTTGCTTGACTTTTACCTTTGATTGAGTTGTACAAGAAATTATCGTTTAACAGGAATACATTACACATAGTAATATTTTATTTATTTTTTTCTGCTATTTTACTTTGTCTTGCTAGATGTTCCAATAATACAAATAAATGTGCGTTTACTGCTCTTCAAAACTTGCCCAAAAAAACGTGATGCTTGCCAAAAGAAATTGAGAGTATAAAGGGGACTCTATACAAAAAGGATTTCTAGAGGGAAATCTTTTTAAAAAAATAATTATATTTTCAAAGAAACCCACACCCCTATCATTTACAAAACACCAAAGAACCATTCAATAAGCTCTCTGAACATTGCCTCATTTAAGTGGGGAACTGATTAAACACCTCACCTTGAGTCTCCAGAAAGTGGTTGTTTCTACACTACTGCTCTTAAGAGCCGCGATTGAAAGACTGCAGCTAATCAGCACGGATGGTCAATTTCTCAGAGGCTAGCAGGCATACACTCCTCGCGATGACCTATGCCTGGCCATTCTTAAACAACTTACAACCATCATAGTTACTTGATGTAATGATGTAATCAACTCATGGACTTTTGCCCAGCATTTTCCTGTAACTCCTCAGAATAACTGCTGTTGTCCTAGTTTGTCTTCACTAGCAAACTTCTAGATATAGATGCAACCAGCCAGCTGTAATGCTTCATTGAATGAAACATGCTGGTCAAATCACTGAAACCAGGATACACACATGTTCGAGGCACTGATTCTGGGGTCGTCTCATTGAAAGTCTCTAATCATAGTTGTTATTGACATAGCTCAACTTCCAATGAGTGTCACTCTCCGCAAAGACAAGATTGTTCTGAATTAACGAATCAAGTAAAGACCTGTTGCTTCTCCAGCAAATGATGCAGGACCACCATTTTCAATAAATATATTCGATTGACTACAGGAGGAAAATATAGAGATGACTCAGGACTAGATCAAACCAATAACAGGAATCCCTTCAAAAGCCTCAGGCATGATCACGTGTGTAACTCTCTCGCTCTACTTTATTGCAATTTAATCCTGAAAACTGCTGCAAGAGTAGTGCATTCCACTACTCGTCATGTATGACACCCAATGTTAATAATGACCATTGACTAATACACGCAATATCAATGAGTCAACCAATTCTCTTTTTTTCAGGACTGACCTCTTGGACGGGTTGCGCTACTTTTTAAAAAAAATTAACTCAGCCTGAGGTGTTGTGCTTTTGCATTTTGCACTAATTTAATCTCACAGTGCACTTTTCTCTTGCCAGTGCTTTGTCTCCATCCAGCCAAAACTTTGATGTCCTCTAACACACCCTTCAGAGTAGTATTAGAAGGTTGTATTGTTCCATAAATGTGAAGTCCTTCCTTCGCTTTCACACAGGTCTCTGTCATTTAATGTGACTACTACATATATGCACTATTGACAAATGAAACTGTGATTGTCAAATACCTCTTCAGGTAAGTATGGACAGGGTGAAGATAATAGTTCATTTAAGTATACAAAACTGATATTCCAGATAAATCTTAGGGAACCACTGCCCTGTTTTAAATTTTCCAATCATCCATCTTTCTGATTAATTAATACAAGGGCGCCCTTTAATACTTAGATGACAGACCACAACTGTAGGTTTCTGTCCTAACAACTCAGGCAAGTCCTTTGTCAATAAGGGAAAGATCATTATTCGTGTTGGTTAGCTTATGAAGACATCCTGCAGCAACCTGCAGGTTTTAAACCTCTATCAAACTAATATAAAAGAGGGAAGCTTCTGAGGGCAAACATCAGTGATACTGTTTCATCTGCCTGTCTTCAGCAATGATTTCTGATGTGTCAGCTAATTGAAACACTTTTATTTTATCTATTTATCACAAGGAAAGTGAGGGGAAAGGAGGCTCTGTAAGGGTTTAACACTGACCTCAAAATAGAGATTACAGGACAAATCCCTCCAGTCCTGTATAAGCAAACAACTAAACTTAGACTGTAGTTGAGGTCAATCTAATGGTTAAACATGAATCTTAATTGTCAAGAATTCTTAAGTCAAGTAGAAAAATGTATTAATTTCAGAAATTCTTCATAGGCCTATGAAGAATTTCTGAAATTAAAAATCTTCCTCCTTGATTTAAGAATTTTTGATTATTAAGATTCATATTTAACCATTAGCTTGTCCTCAAATGCAGTCTAACTTTACTTTTATTATAACCACAGCTCTGCAGATGTAGAGAGCAGAAATGTGCTGGTTTGCTGTGTGTGTTATATACAACTGCAATAATGTAACCACAAAAGATAAATATAATATTCCCAAGATGAGTATTGCTATAATTTGCAGATGTTTATTCGCTGCGTACACTAAACAGAGCTGCAGAGATGCAATTCCCTAAAAAAAATAGGGTTTTTGTGCATTACAACAGTCCTATGCAGAGTACAATTTCAGATTTTTATTGATAGTTTGGTGCATTTTCTGCAGGGAGTTGTATGCAAACAGCATGTCAAATACAGACGAGGCTTATGTAGTCTTTCACACTTCTGCAACCATTTAAAGTAGTTTTAAGTTTATTGGGTAGTTGTAGTTCTATTTCAGATGTTGTACATATTCCTAACAGATATTGACTGTTTTAAAGTTATAACACTTATTATTAATTAATAAGAAGGTCAAATAGAATAGGCAGCCATTTTGGATCTTAAGCAATTAAATGTATTTGTATTTCTACAGTGCTGCGAACAGATGAAATGGAAAGGGGAGCCATTTGGCTTACAAGCACCTGGACAGTTGAAAAAAAGACATACAGTTTCATCAATATTGCAAAAGCAAACAAAGTACCAGAGGCCAGGATGCAGATGCAGACAAGGAGGCTGAGATGGTTTCAATCAACCATCAAAGGACGTAATTATGTATCTTGGTTGGATTAGAGAAATCCCTATAAATGCCTGTGATACCTTTCTCATTAAACCATTTCACAAACACAGAGAACAAGACTTATTTCTTAGTTATGTGCTCTTTATTTTCAATGAGACACTCTGGTAAATACTGTACTGAGTTAACTTCCAAAAGAATAAGAATATTTTTTATTTTATGAAGCTGAAAAATGGCATCTATATTTACAAAGAATATTAACATATATGAAAATGCAACGAAACATGAAAAAATACAGTTTCAATATATACAATCTATGCTTTCCAAACATTCACAAACAATAAATAACATTTTATGAAGAGCCATCTGTATTTGTAACAGTCTTCAAAATATTCAAGTTTCTTGGTACAAGGAAAACATGGTTGCAATGTGATTATTAAATCTATTCATCATCAACAACATGTTGCATTTTTATTTCAAATTCAATAGTTTTCTATATCACGTTGTGCAACAACCTTTCCATTAATGAAGCAACATATTACTTGCAACCACCTTCTAGCTTCAAGTTATGTTTACATCCTGCCAACCATATCGGCAAGTCTAGCGATGTGAGGCTGCCAGAGATTAACCAGTGTGTCACTTGGTCCGTGCATGCTCTTTTTTGTAGGCCGCAATGCAAAACAACCATCCCTGCGATATGATTTTTCATACATATTGGAAAATGTTTTTGTGTTCACCTTAAATGTAGAAATTATTCTAAGAAGATTATTTAGGACGAAACACAATATTCTAATTGGTTGGGAAATCTTAGAGAGGCTACCTAAAAGTCAATTTCAGCCTGTATCCTAACTTTTGCCCAATAATTTCTGCTCACTTTGTGACTGGTTACGGAGAGTGTCTGTGGGAATGTTTATTAACAAAGGGATGCCTTTAGGAGGGATTGTGGCAAAGCTGTGTTTGCTTTGAGTAAAAAAACTGATTTAGAAAACACAGGCAGGACAGAAAGTTAAGACAGTCTTGTAACAATAAATGTCTTAGTAAAGTGGTAATTCAATCTTCAAAATCTGCCCTTAACAGGAACACCATCAATTTGGAAAACATATTGAGTAATTTATAGGTTGTCCATACCCAAATATTTAAGACACAGTAAGTTCTAATTCTTTAATAGCAGTCACTGCAATATTCCAGCAGAAATGAAATGGAACACACTTATTTTGTACAAAAACAGTTACATATTACTTTATTTCATATCGATGTTCTGGGAGGCAGAAATTTGACATGTTCCAGTTTGATGCACAAGTATTTAACAAGTATGTAATGCTGTCCTTTAGGAATTTAGGTCCTTTTTCAATTAACCACAATGTTTTCTCAGTCTGTATAGCAATACGTACTATAGTAACATATGTATGTTTACATATTCCAGCTTTTCTATTGTAAAATGCTTCAATGGGCTTATGCCCATGCATTTCTTTCCAGGTCTTATGAAATATACTTTCCAGTATTGTAGCCAAAACATTTAACAGTACATCAGAGCAATAGATATGACTAGCAATGACATATTGACCTGCAGCAGTAGAAAAACTGGCTTTTCCTAACGGATATGTATGCATCTGGGGCTTATATAGCACACAGCAAAGCATGCAAAAGGCCTCCTGGTGCTGTATATTAAATATCACACCTGGAAGTGCCAAGATCAGGGGTCTCCAACCTTTTCTGATCAGTAAAAATCATTGTGAGCTACTGAAGGTCAAGTCACTCATGCAATGTTAACAGACATCCCCACACCCAGTTTTATTGAATCTAAGCCCAATACTCTAGGGTTTAAACAAAAAACTTTGACTCAGGGCACTATGACAGGGCTTCCATGTGTGTCAGTGAGAGCAAGGTCGTTGGTGGATATATGAACATGTATGTGTGTGTATGATTGGGATATATGTGTATGGGTAAATGAGAGTCTGTGTTGTATGTGCTTGTGGCACAGGACATACCTTTCACCATATGTGGCACTGTTACATATATTACACATATATACAACCATTTTTTTTTTTTAAATGGGAGAAATTAAAATGCAGAAAAATTTTCTGCAAAACATGTTCATAATACGGAACATTTTTCTGAACTTTAAAAATTTCCCACTTAAAATAATGGCTGTATTTTTCAGTTATAAATACGATACCGTATCTAACAGCCACTAAGAGCAAGATGCTTGCTGTGTGTAAATGCAACACTTTGAAATGGGAGAAAATTAAACTGAAGAGTTAACTTTATGTTTATATGGATTCCAAAAAACTCGTCATATACATTTTCTACCATTCCAAAGTGTCACAATTACAAACAGCAGGCATCTTGCACCCAGTGGCCTGTAGACACGCTGTTATATTTATAACAGAAAAATACAGCCATTTGTTTAAATGGGAGGAATTTAAAGTGAAGAAACATACTTCATAAAATATTAAGACGTAATTGGCAAAATTGAAAGTGGAGAAACACATTGACTCAATGTTTCATAGAAACATTTTTATCCACTTAAAATGTCTCCCATTTAAAAAAGGACAGTATTTTTCAGTTATAAATATAGCACAGTGTCTACTGGGCACTGGGAGCAAGAGGCCTGCTGTTTGTAAGTGTAACACTTTGAAATGGGATAAAATTCAAATGAAAAGTTAACTTAATTATTAAGTTAACTTTTCATTTCAATTTTCTCCCATTTAAAAGCATTCAGAAACATCATTTTGTTCTCATGCTCCAATATTGAGTTGACAAGGACTTTTATTTAAGAGGTAACTACCTCAGTGCTTCAGTTCTTCGCCTCTGTGCCCTGGGTCAAAAATCAGACTCAAGCACTGCTCATTATCAGGCACTGCTATCTGCAGCCTAAAGATAATAATGTAAAATAAACACAGCCTTCCCTTTAAAAGGAAAATGTGACCCTGTGTTTATTTAAAACTTAAGTTTGCGAGCTACTCCTAAGGTGTCCGTGAGTTACTGATAGCTCGTGATCAACTGGTTGGAGACGACTGGCCTAGATGTTTGGTGGAGCTGCTGGGGTGAAACTACAACGTCATAAGGGTAACCTTGTTTCAGGAGTCGAGAATCTATGCTGGGCTTCAGAATACCTATATGAGGTACCATTTGAATACAGTGACCATAAATGGAGATTAATTACATAGTCAATTGCTATACTAAAAATGTGGCAAAGACTCTGTCCTCCTGGAACAATGTTGGGTATCCTTGTCTCAAGCTCTTTAAGAAGTATGTGTACCTATTTATTCCAGGAGGTTGCTGGGAGGTGTGTTTCAGGGTACAAAGGGTAGCAGCCTTGAAGGAGAGACTATTGGCCACTTCTGTGAACTGTGTGTGCACACAAGAAATCACAGAATGTTAAGGGCAGGAACGGTGAAAACTATAAATCCGTCATAAAAGTTAAGCATTATTTTATACACAAACTGATAAACTGAGCAACCAAGGCCACTGAATAAACGGCTGTACAGAGATCAGGAAGGTGTGGATACTGAGCTGAAGGCCATATAGAATATTCTTTTTCTGTGGTTTGCATTTTTCTATAGTTCAGCTTCCCGTTTTACCTTCTCTTTACTTTAGTCACCTAAACATTGATATTTTCTAGGATTTTCCTACAACAGTGACAAATAGGAACAAAGAAAACAATTGCATACTTTTCCAGTTTTGTTCTTTTTTTGCAAAATATTGACCATACCCTGATCCATGGTCAGCTGTAAAGCAATGTTAGTGGTTATTGAGCACTGCATTAAGGGTGGTTTGAGACATAAGGTGGAACTACAGTAAAGGAATTCCATTTGGCTGGCTGAAGGGCAAAATGTCACTTTGTCTAGAGTTGGAAAACTCTTTGCAATTGCCCAGATTATATCTGTGTGCTGCTTCAATCACTTTCTCAGAATTCAGAGATATGGTTTTATTTAGAAGGTCATGTCCAAAATCAATAGAGCATAGAGCTAATTCTGATGCACCATTTCCTTACTTAAACATGTAGCAATAACTACATGGTGGTAGCATAAGATTACAGTTTGTAATTCGAACACAATCACGGTGGACCAAGTCATCACAAGAGTAAACCACATGTGAGGGGCAAAATGAGTGTGTTATTAAAGATATGTGCTCAAGTCATGAGTACATAACAAATTAATGATGCCCAAGTATTTCTGTTATTGAATAATATGCACTATACAAAAATGTTTTTAAGCTCTTACCCTTGCTCTAATGACAGGGCAATATATGTCCAGTTAAGATTAAAAAAGATATGCTTATGTTAATAACTGCTGGACACTACGACCTCTATTCGGTTTCTAAATCTGATCTTATATTGTCTCAAATGATTGGCTGAAATAAATAGAATTAAATATGATGTTTAACACCCAAGATCATTCTACTGTAAAGTGGTACATCAAAATGAGAACATCAATTATTCAGTCACCGAAAACATATGAATAAGTCATGTGATTATGTACTTCTTGAACCAGCTGAGATGGGTAACTGTTTTGCCAGCAGGCAATACTGGTATCAAGCTTTGTGTGTGGTCAGTAACATCAAACTCCTTCTTGATTCTGAAAGTTGAAATTGTTTTTAAATATTGAAGGTCTATTTCTCAAACAGCAAAATGTCTTCTTCCATACACCTTCTCCACTGCTCTGCAGCAGCTCTGTATTTGCAATTCGAAATCTACAACACAAAATGAAAAGCAGATGTGAATTCCAGCAAAAGTGTGCATAAATAACATGAACGGTAGGAAACACATCAGTAATACAATTGATATATTTTTCCAATCATAACACTTTCATTCAACTCCACCGATCCCCCAACTTCTGAATACACATCAGTATTAAACAGTTGCATTGTCTGGTAGCTGTAAAAAGACGGAATGTTCAAGCAATGAAGTTATGTTACATTTATGTTATTACTTCATGTGTATAGTGTAAAAGTAGAAAATACAAGAAAACAGCAGTGTCAGCAATTCAAGACCAGTCAAAACATTGCCTTGAACTGAAAACTTGAACTAAACATTACTGATGCAAGTTTGTGAAATATTAAGCATGCAGAACTTTCCTCAAAATGTTTGGGACTTTAATGCGATAAAGGAATTTCAGAAAGAAAACATTCTACAAGAAATTAAATTACATTAAATTGAGCAAAGAAAAACAGTGGCTTCATTAATTTAAAAATTTGTCCCAGTGACAGAAACAATGCAACTATCTAACAGTGTTCCAAATAACTTTTGCAGTTTTCAAGAGTTAATCTCAAGGAAGTGGCAATAAAAAAACAACTTTTGAAGTTTCACTGAAAGATATCTTTTAGTCGCGGAAAATCCCCTTTTAAAGAATACTGCTACCAGTCATTAGCAAGAGATCTTGAAAAAGGCTAGATTCAAGTAAATACCTCATTAAGTACATAAACCTTATTCTAGATCATTACCCCATTTCCTACCTGGAGGAAATTGAGCCGGAGTAACAATGCGGTAAAGGCAATACGATGAGCAAAAATGGTTGTAGAGACAGTTTTCCCACATTAGAAATTAAAAATTAGAAGAGGCAGAACAGGGGATAAAGACAGATCCAATAATGTGCACCAACTGGGGGATTTCCATGCCAGACGCTACTACAGAACTTAGAATGAGACTGTCTGCGTAACATCACAATTTTAGCATATCATTAAAGAGAGATATAGATGAATACAATGAACTGACATAAAATAGTATTTGTTTCTGTGGCATGTATGTGCTGGATTATCTGCACTTTCCACAAAAAAGTGATGCAATTAGCTGTATGCTGAATTTCTGATCCATCGAGCGTAGATCATAGAAGGCCCAATTTCCAGCATATCCACATAAGATAAACTTTTACAAATGGAACCTAAATAAAACTCCCAAGTTCCTAGCACATGAATGTTATTCGGATGTCCAGAGTGGAGTGAGGGGGTCTCGGGAGCCAACAAGGTGAAAAAGTGGATCCTTGTAGTCTTGTATGAGTTAAGCATCGACAATATGAGAGCCACTCAAGAATTTAGTTTGAAGAAAAGGGCTGAAGGCAGGTAAAGAGAATATTATTGTATCACTGGCTTATAAACTGTACAATAACACAATGAAGATGATGGGTTTCGTCAAAGGAAGTGGTGTAAATGGAAAAAATGAGAGAACTTTGTTGCACCGACAAAGGAAGTAGTGATGGCTAAGAATGCCAAGGATACAAGAAGTGACGGTGGTGAGAAGAAAAGGAAGTGAACACTTGCAGTGTCTTACCCTCCATGCTTTGGGAGAAAACATGGACATATTGCACAGCTTATATCTACTCGAAGAAGCCCCAAGTTGAGAAGTACATTGAATGTTGGAAATGGAATTGGCAATGTTTGGTAATACCAAGATTTTTACACCTTTATTGGTAATCTTCCCATTAGCAATGGCGTCTCCCATTGTCCTTACATGGGAGCACCTATTTTGTCTTACCCATACCAACAACTACAAAAAACTCCGACCAATTAGTGGGGTTTCATATTCGTAGGTGCCATCTGCTTGCACAAAAATCTAAAGTTCTGATTTTAGGAGCCAGGGTATCTCATTTGCAGGCCCTGGTGAGCATGAATGTCATAATGTACACAACATTTTAAGAATCAGCCCCATGGTCCATTATTGTGACATTCTCTAAAGAGATCACCATAGAGACTTGAAGCCACAAGAAGCAATTGTAACCAGATATTCTGGGAAATGATTTATAAAAGTGGAATAATTTTGAAATATTTTTAAAAGTAAATAAAATGCAGATCTGTGGCTTTCTTCTGGTTTTTGAATCTTTGTTAATATTTGAGAGTGGGAGCATGAGGCCTTCTTCTCATTGTTTTTTTAAAATAGAATTTCCTCCAGCAAGCTCAACCATGTGGTGATGCCTTTGTAATGGCTTTGTAATAGAAGTAAGCAATGAAGGTGCACAATAAAATGTACTCTTTGGGGTCAGTTCAAGGAAGCAGCTGTAATTGCGTCATTTATTTAGAAATGAAGTTCTAAACTGAACTTGATCGAAGAGATGGGAAGTGCGTGGCCCATCTTACAGGGTGCAGTCTGACTATAATGAGTCACAAAATTCATTGCAGTCATATAATAAAGCCTATGCACTATGACAGTTTGGAGTACGTAAAGTAGTACTCCTTTTGTCCTCTTTTACACACTCTTACATGCTTTTGTGATTTGGGTCAAAAACATCTAAAATGCCAATAAAAGGTAAATATTAATTGGAATATTCTAATAAAGTTACCACAAATAGAAAGCACTGTGCCCTTGTTTCAACTTCATTAATAGGGGTTAGAAGTTTTGAGTCCGATTCACGAAAGCATGTAAGAGTACGCAAACCACTACTCCTGTAGTACTTCTTCCCCTCCTCGTAAATGCTACATTGATTTGTCCCCAGAGTTTTTTTAGGATGCTAGATTGAACTTAGCTCTGCTCATTCAATTAAGTCTTAGCTCTTAAAATGTATTAAGAGATGTTGTAGTGCGTTGTGCATCAACTCCTGATGACTTTTACCCTTAGGGTATATTCAGTGAATTCCACGGTCTACAACCCTGAATTCCTAAGACTCGGGCCCCTTGTTCGATAATGTTTTATGCTATTCAGTATAACATTGTGAGCAGTCCATAGGTGTTTACGGGTGTTCTAGGTTTTGATGGGATCTGGCAGTCTCACCGCAATAGGCTGGAGGATAGTGAAGGCTCTAAAGGTTGTTCTTGGCATCTACTAGGAGCCAGATTAGCACTTTAAAGGTCGACTTAATGTGGTTGCACATCCTCAGAATCTTTCACAGCCTAGCAAACTGATTTTAGGGGAGAGGATGAGGACTTACGGCTAGAGGGGTCGACCTCGAAGCTGGGGAACTGGGTTCGAGTCTTGGCAGAGACGCTAAATATCCTGTGATTCTGGGCAAATCACTTAATCTCCCAGACCCTAAAAAATGAATGTGTCCGGCAGTAATGCAACTGGTGCTCGTGTAAAGTGTTCTGATACCTTTGGGTTGAGTTTGCGCTATATAAAACTCCCCCAAACAAAATTTGGAGCCTTTTAATATTGGCAATAAGATTTGAAGAGCATACTGTCCACAATGGTGCAGGTGGTACAGGGATCTTGTCTATTCCATCATACTCTCAATTGTCTCATGAGATTTCTATTTCATACTGCATACTTTCTTTTCACGGCTAATATTAAAGATTAAAATTCTTTGAACAATTCCAGGAAAGTCATTTAAAGTCCCTTCCCTTGTCACAAAAAAGAATGTTTGGTGACAACTACGCCTTTCTGTTTGTTTTTTTAAGTGCAGAACTAAACAAAGTGAAATATTTCACATTGATATTTATAGAGGAGGCATAGTGTAGAGGTCTTACCAGTCATTGTGCTTGTTGGATGCATGATCTTGACATTTCACAAATACCACATGCCCCTTGCCCCTTTTCAAATGGGCGAGTGTGCCATCCTTCGAGCAGAACACCAACCTGTGAATAAACAAACAGAGCCAAAGAGGTAAGCCCCAAATCCTGCTTTTTGCTCAAATCTATCTTTTTAATTGAAAATCAGGAGTCAGATCATCGCCGGATATTCAGAATTACAACTAAGTAAATGATTGACATTTGAAAATGTACCATGGATCAAGCCATAATGAACCCAAGGACTGAATTAATCAAAATAAGATACTTATCTCAAATGATAACATGAACATGCCATACTGAGCTTCAAAGAAGTTACAACGCCTTTTGTGACTTGTGGATCAGCAGACGTGCAGGAGCTTACACGCAACTGTTACATTGGACCAGTTTAAGCATGCAAATACAATTTTGTTTTGTGGGCCCATTCAGGCATAATTTTATATTTTTGTTTACATAAGGGTTTGGATAAACGGGTGAAGGTAAAAGGCATTTTTACTATTTGGATTGAAGAGCAAGGGCGAGTATATGAAACACTTTTCAGCAGAGTTAAGTATATTCCTTTTCACAGTTTGAAATGGGCTGCATGGATTAGTGGGGAGGCAGTCCTGGGTATAGGAAAGTAAGACAGGGAAGGGTCGGAGACCTGCAAATGGCACTTTGACAAGGTGTTCAGAGAAAGGAAAAATGCTTCTTCAAAAAATGAGTAGCACTTCCAAGATTCCGTTGTGTAGGGTGCCCATGGGTAAGAAACAGTAGGATTACAAAGCTAAACATAGAAAGATGGGTCTGTTACTATGTGACCATTAAAATACTATGAATGACGGGAAACAAATATATATCATGGGTTAAAAAAAAGAGAATGAATGGGGAAATTAAAGATAAATACTGTGCAGTAATAAAACATAAGGCAAAGTGTGAAACTACTTAAGTTTGATTTAAGCAGGAACTCACACCAAAGGAAAAGGCCCTACTTCATCCTGAGTTGGGAACCTCTAACACCATCCTAGTGACAGACCACCATCTGGAAAGAGGAATTTATAAGGCCTTTTCCTGAAACTCATTGAGTTAGTTTGGCACCTGCAGAAGAAGCCGAAGTATCATAACCTGTACCTAGATCTTAATTCCGCAGTCCTGCACTCTATGCCTGGTGTTCCATGCATCTCGCAAAACACACCTCGGGGTGACAGTCACCAGAGCAGTCCAGGCGGCGAGAACGATCAACCACATACAATATCCTATTTCTGCAATGATTTAATTGTGCAGCATGATTGCTAAAATCTAATTTCAGTGTGCTTTATGATAAATATTGCAGATACATGCTTTAATGTGATGGACACATGAAACGCTGTGAAAAAAAAAAAGATAGAACATAAAAGAGCCCTACCCACCTGCATACCTATACCCAAATCTCTCTCCATCAAGTAGACTGTTGTGGCCTTTTACTTACTTATGTGTGGTCCTTTTTGTCCAACTCGCATTTCATTTTTAGTTACTCTAGAGCACTTCTCAATGTGTGAGTGAATGATACATAAATGTAATATAACCTGGTTATGTGATTCATCCATCTCCTAGATCTATCATTCATACGGCCTATGTAACCTCCCTACATCCATCCCTTTATTTATCATCCATCTACAATTAGTAATTTTTAATTGTCTTTATCAATCTTTCCCCATCTATCCATACACTTCTAGCTTTATTTTTCTATCTGTATCCTCCAACAGCGTTCTAGTTTCTTTAATAGTTTTATCCATTTATCTTTATCCATTTATTTTAATTGATCTTCATGTATCCATTAACCTTTCTCCGTCAAATGTATCCCTTCTATTATCCATCTGTTGTTTTCCGCTGTCTTTATCCATCTACACAAAAGATTGTGTATATATAGCATTAGTCACTCGCATAACTTACCAGCAAAATTAAATCCAATCCTTCACATTTATTAATAATGCCAGGAATGCACATTTGATTGACTTATTAATCTTATGATGCCTGTAGCCGCAGTTGATAAGCTAGTAGTCATTTTTAATGTTACTGCTGCAGGAAACTTCACTCACTATACAATAATGGATTGGTTGTAGACACCAAAGGTTTCTTATTCTAACTTAATTGACAGTGGTGGCTCCTCCACTATGGTGGAGGAGCGTCGCCCCACTGTTTTTAAGCAGTACGAAGAAGAAGCATAAAATGATAATAACTTTAAGTTATTATCATTTTATGCTTCCTGCTTGCTTTGCAGGCGGGGCAGCTCTGCTCTCGGAGCAGGGCAGGGGAGGAGTGGTTTGCCCACTCCTAAGTGCGCAATGACTGTTTGGTCGGCCCTCTCGGGCCACCGAAACCAGTCATGCACACTTTCCCCGTTTTCCATGTAGGCTGCATTACAGCCTGGGTGGAGAACAATCCCAGGCTCCCATTCCCTGGTTGCGCGTCCAACCAAGACGCTCAAAACCAATCACAACGCTGCATTGCAGCGTTGTGATTGTCAGGGGACCCAGGGTGCCTACCAATCACAATGCTGCACTGCAGCATTGTGATTGGTCAGTGGGGCCTGGCTGTGCTTCCGTCCGAGACGGAGAACAGCAGGAGCGAAGACACGGGACCCGGGGTAACGGTAAGTTTATTTTATTTATTTTTCAATGTGTGTTTTTTTTAAATATGCGTGACCCCCGCGCTACACCACCCACCCCCGCACGACACGCCCGCCCCACCACCCACGACCTATGCCGGCCGCCGCTGTTAATTGATGAATAACAGTGAAAGAGTAGGGAAAAACAATTACTTTTTTTGTGTTTCTCCTGATTTTACTCTGACTTTCTGGATGTCCAGCGTGTAGTTGGTCCACCAGTCTGACCAACTAAAGATTGAATCTTTTTCCCACTGCATCTTCAGCATTAGCAGATCTCCAATATCCACCTCGGTGTACAGCAAGACGGAATAGGTCTTGTTCGTGGAAACCTCCGGCCTGCAAAATAAAACAGATATATTACCGACTTTAATATTGTCAAAGTGTTAAGTCCTAGTGACATAGGACATTCTCAATGTGTGGGAACAAAAATACCACATCGAATCCAATGAGTGTAGTCCTGCAAAGGTAGAGATATGCTAGAGGATGAAGGAATGATGATCAAGGTATTAGCTTCAGTGGTTAAAAAGAGTGAGTTATTGGGTCATGCAACGAGCCTTCTCTTATACTAAAACACGTAAGTGTTGAAATATTCCGAAACCAACTTGGTTCTGAGCTTTGTGGAACTCATCTGTTCCAATTCAGGATTGACCCAAGGCCATGAAAACCCAGAAGTTAACCGCAGCACATGGACAATGTGAAAAATATAGATCTGTAAAAGTATACAATTGTTGGAGTAAACTGAAACCATACCGCATATTTTCATTAGAAACATGGATGAAACATGCAATGATAAGGGTTCGAAAAAATCAATGAGTTGACTCACAATATAATTGCCATGTCGACGTGCTCGTCGTGGGTGCCGTAAAGAGAGACCAGGAGTGGCTGATTTGTCATTGTGAAGTTCTTTTTCCCGAAGAAATGCACTTTCACTTGATAATGAAACACTGCAGTGGAAGAGTAAACACATTGCATCACTACAAGTTCCTGAATATGTTGTATCAGAAAAAATTTACTCATTTCTGTTTCCTTTCCAAATGGGTGTCAGAGATGGAGGGTCCAATGTTAGTCCATGAAGCCAGATTTTGACAATATTGATCTAAGATAAATATCTATACAATGAGTATCAAAGGGAATCCTTCACATTTTTAAGGTCAACCTGAAAATCAGTCATGGTACAGGATGGGATTTCATAGTTTCACCTACCCATCAGGCCATACTGTGAGATGCTGCAGTTTAAGTCAAACATGTCTAAACAAATCTGTATGAACCTCGGTGAAGGATAGGTGTTGGTGTTAAATATACATCTGACTTTTTGACTAGTTTGTGTAAGGAAAGTTTTGGGGTGATCCGTTAAACGAGAGCCGAGAAAATGGGAGGTCTCAAATCACAAAATCCCCATACATTTTCCATAGACTTCTTCAATAAGGGCTACAGCAAAAACTGCAGAACTGAATTACACCAAATTTAGCAGGAATCTAGATCTTGGTTCGCAGATTGTGCTTTTTGGTGATTTAGTATAAATCCATTCAGTAGTTTTTGAGAAATTACAGGTCAAAAATATTTGTATATATGAATGGTTGGGTCAGCGATAATCTCGCAAGCCCCATGTGGGAGCACCAGTTAAAAAAAATCGAGGGTTCTGATTGGCCCGGGGAGCTTTTTGTCCCTATGGCAATTCGCTCCCATTGGACTCAGACACCCGCGAGAGCAAGCACTCTGATTGGCTGCCAGCAACATCAAATTAATGTTGCTGGCAGCCATTACAGGACTCGGGGACTTAATCCCCTGTCCTGAATTTATGCAAAACAAATGACATAGGGGGGCAGGGTAGGGACACCCTGATAGCCTGCCCACCTCGGTCCCATGGGGATGTCATGTTCTAAAGAGCTAATTTTTATGGATGCTTTCAAATAACGTTTATGGTTGAAATAGCTCATATTTGCAGATCTGCCAGATTTAGACTAAAGTGCTTGAGTGAGTGCAAAAGATTCGTCATTAATGTGCAATCCCTCCTTATAAGGTCAAAGCATTCTGTGCCTATGAAGTTCCTATGAGTAATCTCTTGCGAGTGAAAAACGCGGTAACCCCATCGTATTATGGCTGCCAATCCCCTTATAAAAGTGCTTACCATACCCATTTCAGTGCGTAATGCCTCGATTGGCGCCATCGTATTTAAATTGCAAATAGAACGCAAGATCTTCCCCTCATCTCTATGCATTAAGTGCCAAAGATCTACTTTTATACTTTCTACACCATATAAGAATGTCTGAGAGATTTTTATCTTATATACTGTTAAAAATTGGTTTAAATGTCTTTGCCCCATTGCGCCATAAGGTGCTTTAAGTGCATTAGCATGAATCATAATATAATATAAGAAATAAAGGAAAGTACTTAATGGCCTCTCTTTTAATAGTCAAATGGCCACTTTTTCTGTAGAAGTTTGCCCTTAGTACTAGAGAACACAATGCATGACTGGAAGGGGTAAGCAAGTGACGAAGGAGTAGCTTATTGCAAAATACATTAGGATGTAAAACACCAAGGGGAATGCATGTAATAACCAGTGCTTAATTTGTCCAGGTGATGGGCACCAACTCTAATTTGTAGTGACTGAGACTTATATTTCACCAGTAGTATTGTATTCCAGAACTAGTGAGAGTGAAAGAAAGAAAAGGGAAAGATGGGGGTAAATGACAAATGGAGAAAGCAGGGTTCAAAAAGAATCTGTAGGATTGAGATAAAGAGACAGGGAGTGCAGGGTGGTGGAAGAGAAAGGCATGTGGTGGAAGCAAGAGTAGGGAGCCTTGGTATTCGGTAACCACAGCATTTGGCAATTCCGGTGGCAGGCTTTTAAGAAACGCTTTGAACTCTGCTCTTCGGGTTTTTTTCACAATTTAAGCAACAGAACAACTTCCAAAGTGGGTGAACATTAAGTATAAAGGCACCCGAATGTGTAAAGACCAAGTACCAACACAAGGGAAAGAGTGCTGGCCAAGAACAATAATGACTGAAGAACCTTGTAGGACATATATGTCCAATAGAGGTCTGGGGGCTGTATCTATTCCAGAATTTCAAGATAACTGCATACAATGCATTTTCATACAATTATTCTAAATGGAAACAGTCAGCACATTGTTAATACTGATATTTTGATTGACTGCAGCAATATTGAGCATGTAAGGGACACATCTATTATAAAGCTTTTCACTTAAGGATAGACAGCGCTGGTAGTCAATGACTGTTTTTGTCTCTGGTTAAAAATGTTATCTGAGAATTTATCTTCAGCACTACAAACCAATAATGTCCAGTCTATTTAATAGCAAGGGGGTTCTATTGTTAGCTTAGCCTACTGAATACAGATGGGCACTGCAGAATCTTTATTGTCAAAAAATCATCATTACAATGTAAAATCTACCAGCTACAACCCCATTTCTTTTTCATAGAAAATTTGAACGGGGCTTAAAAGAGATCACATGCACGAAAAAGGCGATCTTGCTTTAGGTAAGGGAATTTAACCACTGTATTATGAATGTAAGTGATGACTTGTTGCAACTAGTCCAGATATGAGAATAATTTTACACTGTGCAATCTGCCTCAACGACTCAGTAGAGCCAGTTGGTACTCAATAGCGAAGAAGGAAAAAACTCTAACCACCACAGTCAGACTGCGTTAGAGGCGTACCTTTGTATGGCATCTGCGCTCGGGTCTTCAAATACATTTTGCTGCTTCGCTTGCCCCGAACCTTGTTGACCTTATAGCCCAGGGTATTGCAGCGGTTCTTCCGACAGCTGAGACAAAGCCCCTTCTCAAATGCTTCCTTCGAGTTGCAACGATAAGCCATGCTTTGCTTCTCGTCATGAAGCAGAGAGTCAATGAAGAGGTGAATGGAACGTTCATGGGAACACTTGACTAGCTGGTCAATATCTTAGAAAAAGAAAACAGGAAATAAATGAAATTGACAAAAAGTTATATCATTCAATATAAGTCATTCCTGTCATGAGTTAAAATTACAGATATTTGGTGTCTCCTCCCTACCTGTAACAGTAATAAACTTAAAAGGAAGGTTTATTGCTGTATTACAGCCATTAAAATATAATTCCTGTATTTGTATCATGAAGCGATAAATGGCCAAAGATTCACATAACCTGAAATAATATAAATAATATAAAACTTCCAACTACTGTAATACACTGGATCGTAATACATTTGAATACATTTATAAATTCACAAAGTAGCTACCCCAAATTAAGATACTAAAAGTGGAAAAGGGTTAACTGCGTGGACATGGTTGCATAATTATCGAACACCTATCAAACAGAGGCAACCCTCTCTCTAGATTCTTAATGTCTCCAACTGTTAATATGCAAGGGCATAAAATAGGCTTTAACAGGACTCTCATCCACTAGGAACACCTGGAGGAATACTTCATCATTGAATCCTCACCCTGATACCCTGAGTATATGAGCAGGCTCTACCTTGACCCTCAAGGGAGAAATTCTTGGGAGAGGGGATCTAAGAATTAGAATTTCATTAGGGATTCCAAATTCTATTTAATTAATGTGTCCTTTGACAAGGTTAAAGGAAAGCCCAGTGCTTTGGACAGTTAATTACTCCAGTACCTGCAGTCAATGTCTATCTGAAAGGTGTAAGGTAGTGGAAGTGGAGCCAACCTTACAGCAAACTTCCTTATCCCCATTTGTTTGATTTTGTGCATAATTATATAGCAAAAAGCAGCCATATATAAATATCATATACTAGCTTTCCAATACATATTCAACATCCAGTCTTCTGGGATAATAAAAGATTTTTGAAATTTACGAGGAGGATTGTAAAGTCTTAGAGACTCGTCATAGAAAGATATAACCTCAGTTGTCACATCTTTTAACTTACAGAGACCCTCTTGTATAAGGCTGATTGATCACCTTGACTGGAGATATTATATTTCTTAAATATTCATAGTCAAATAAGCAAACCCTGATTTTGTCTGTCATCCAAGACAAAAATTTGGTTATAATCTTGCCCAATATCTCTGGAACCATAATTGCCTTCTTTCTTCTTGCTCAATTTACCAGTAAATTTATCGTAATGTAATCCTATTTATTCTAGCAATGTTGACAAACTATTTTTTGGTAATCAGTCTTTCGCCTTCCTCTGCCAATAACACTACCAACCTATCAGGGCACACAGCTTAATCTTCTGTAATACCACACTCATAGTATTGAGAAAAAGATTCAATTGGATGGAGTATAAAACAAACTGTTGCCTGCCGCCCACATCATGGGGAACAGTTGGATTGTGTCAGTGGTTGGTCTATATTACACTGCCTGAATTACAACTGTGCTGAGAACTGTTCTTACAGTCAGATCACTCATCTCAGCAGAGAACCTCCCAAGGTGTCATCCAATCTACAGAATCAAATGCTATTTTCTGGTTCACAAAAGCTAAACATGGAAACACTTTTTAAGAACAACAGACTCGGTGAGAGAAATGAAGAATAGATTAAGCTTCTTTCAGTTTATTCTGGCATGTACGCCAGCTTAAGGGACATGTCCCTTAAGCTGGCGTACATGCCAGAATAAACTGAAAGAAGCTGTTGTTCTTTAAGTACTGTCTTTGTGAAGTTGCTCTCAATAGATACAGTGGAAGGATAAAAAACATATATATATATGTTTTTTATCCTTCCACTGAATCTATTGAGAAGCAACTTCACAAAGACAGTACTTAAAGAGTCCAGAAGGATAAAGATAAATATGTGCCACTAATTGGGAGGTTTAAAAAAAATGTTAATGGAAGGCTTTGCTCTGAAATAATTGATTAGGTCATAACAAGGATAAGGAAACCAGCAAAAACTAAATATCTTACAACCCTAAATAATCTTAAAAGATTAAACATATTAAAGGAGGTTATGCTAAAGTTTCTGAGATGTGCAAGATTGAGCATCAAGTTTATATAGTCATTGGTGAAATTCAACCCTACTATAAATATTGTCTTGTAATTGGAAATCCAGATATGGTGTTGAGATGGGAGGCGGTTACAATCTACTTTTGGAACTTGAGTGAAACATTAAATAATAAAGTAATTCAGATATCCTAATGGGAGTATTATGATTGAAGTAATTAGTTAAAAATATGCACTTCATTTTAAACCATGGGTATTTATTAATTCCCCCCTTCCCCCCCCCTCTTCTCTCTTTTTTCAATCACTACAATACATAGGACACTGAACCTTGCAGTGTTTTCACCTGCCGTGACACCTTGATGCATAGAGCTGACCCAAGTTGGGTTAGTGTGCTAGTGTGCCTCGTAAATCTGCATATTCTTTGCTACTTCTGTTTTTAATCTTTTTCTTAAATTCGCCAAGTGCATGATCACATACACTCTTATGTGAGGCATGCTCATCTTTCACGTTTGTTTTGCAGTGTCACAATAGCATGGTCATATTCTGGACTTTTGCATTTAGGTTGAACTGCAGACCATAGTAGAACGATGTACTAATCTTTATGATTCTTCTCTCCTACAGGCATTGTTGTTGATCGACAGGTACCACTTTATAGGGTGCTGTATGGGTGGTCACTTAACTGTGTAATTAACAGACCACCAACCATAAAGTGTAGAATGATCAATAATAGGTCCTGAAGAATTGCCGTTAATTTGACACTAGGCAAGAAACATGTTGGCCTGAGTTTTAGCACACAACCCTGCAATCTTTGAGCAGGCGTGTGCGCCTCTTTGGTTTTTAATCAGGATAGTGACCACAGTCATTAAAATAGTTTTGGGTGGATCACTAACTCCTGTTTTATATTGCACACATTACACATCTACACATCTACACTCACTAGGGCCCTTACACGCACCGCACCTAACGGCTAAGAAAAAAGATCTCCGCCATGAAGGCCCCACTACGGGCGCCGATCGGGTATTGCAGCGCCGACCCGATAAGGAGCAGACCCAGTGATGAAGCAAGACACCTAGCTGGCTGGGTGTGTGAGGGTCTCTTTCTGAAAGGAGAAAAGATTTTCTCCGATCTTCATGAGCACTCATATGCTCTCTTTACACCCATTGACCTGTAGGACTCTTTAGGAACAGCATACTCCTTCTTGTTGTGGTATTTATTAATGAACTCATTACTTTTTAGCTAATGTTAAATGTACATGAAAAATTTATTTTTTTATCTTAAAGCCCCTTTTATAGAAATCCAGCCATAGCAATAGAGTGAATTCCACTGCAGATCACTGGTTTAAACATTATTATAGCCCTGTTGGTGGTGTCGCTGTTGTTCCAAACTTTTTCTGTAATTACCAGAGTACATAAAGCTGCCTGCTTAGTGGAAAGTCAAGTGCTACAAAATGAATTAATGTGAAATATTCCTATGCCTGAATCCATTGGCAGTAATCATTTTCATAAAATTACTTGGATCAGTTGAGCATGCACACAGCATCCTTCTGAAAACGGTAACCCCTTGTGCTGAACAGCCCTTATTAGCTAATTCTTCTAAAGTGTCCTGAATTGCAAAACTAACTTTAAAAAAATTCAGTTTGCAAGAAATACCTCCAAATCCATTCCCTGCTATTATCCGTAGAGCTTCTCCGAGGTTGCACCCTGGCTGGAAGCTTCCTCCATTGGGATAGATGTCTATGTGCCCGACAGGTTTTTGAATACCGATACTGCGGTCTGGAGATCCCCTTGTGTACGTATGCAGTACATCGACAAAATCTGCATCATCGGGAGAAAGGCGAATTATGTCTTCGGCATATTCAAAGTTTGGCCCTGCAGGATCCAGACCTGTAGGAAAGAAAGATTGTAAAAATGTTAATTTAAACAGCAGTTAACGTTGACTAACTCATTTTCAAGTCATGTAGGTAGACAGCTGGAACTAACGAGGTAACTTGTAAATGCTCAGTTATGGATCTTGTATACATAGGATAGTCCTGTTCTAGTGTCTGTCGGATAAAGGAGTTTTGCTGTAAAATCGTGGGCCTCCCCCTCCCCAAACACCCCCCACCCACCTCATTTAGAGGTGGGAACACTTTCGCTGTCAGAGGTGTAAGATTCAACGGTCCACACTCGACAGCGCAGACATTCTGACACATATAGTTCCAGCCTTGAAATGCCAGACCGCACAAGGAAAAATAATCAATCCACAAACTAGGAGAAAGATCAATATGCATCATGGGCCTTATTTTGCTGTATTTCACAAACAAACTCCTGCACTGGGGTTTCTTTCCGAAATAAGTAAAGATTGCCAGTAGGTCTTCTTTTTACAGTTTGGCAAAAATGCTCCTGCTTCTTTCCCAAATGTATCCCCGCCATGACCCTTAGTATAAGAGACTTGGAAAATTGGCCACTATTTCCAAATCCCTGAGGTTATGGATAAAATGAGTGGTGAAAGCGAGTTGGGCCTG
The DNA here is from genome assembly GCA_963921515.1 of Calotriton arnoldi. NCBI lineage: Eukaryota > Metazoa > Chordata > Amphibia > Caudata > Salamandridae > Calotriton > Calotriton arnoldi. The sequence goes on along the minus strand of CAWUFW010005462.1, from coordinate 1,204,232 downwards.
AGGGTTCATTATAAAAGGAGGAATTTCTGGGAAATTGGTAATTTTGCGCCAGATTCCTCAGTAATTCGTCATTTTTTGTCTGCCGTATCAAATTGTGATTTCAGCTGTTTCCACTAGCCAAAATCTTCTTGTTAAAGTAAAGCGATCTGCTGTGTTACCACAAACCTCCCAAATCCAATGGGGGCTGGTAACCGATGTCTCCATCCCATCGGAATTAAGAGGCCACTTGTGTTATTTATGGATGATCTATATGTATTTTAGCAAATAGAGCCGGGTCTGGTGGCTCAGTGGACTAATGCGTCCATTGCAGGGGCCTGTGTTCGACCTCATGGTCACAGGTTCAAATCCCAGCGGGTCCACTCAGCCTTTCATCCAACTGAGGTCGATAAAATGAGTACCATTGAGTTGGGTAACAATGAACATCTGTTATTCAGCGCCAAGAGACCTCTGGGTGAACGTGCGCTTTACAAATACACATGTTATGTTATGTTATGTTATATTGGTTCGGGCGAGCTCATCAGGATCGTATGGCGGGCCCAGTTTGAGGTTCTTACCCTCCTGTATGTTGCTCTACGACAATATACCAAGAACTTTTTAATGAATATAAGTTAATACTTTTTCTAGATGATTGTTAATTAGGTATGAAAAGGACTGTTCTCTTACAATTTAGGGTTGATTTATATGTGTTTTGCACTCTGCTATCGGATAGCGTCCTATTTTTTTTATGTTTGCTGTAGTGTGCTTTTATGGCCTAATATCTTTTGACCCAATAAAGATGATGATTGATTGATTGAGGCCACTTGTAAAGAGGGACCAAGGGGCTGCACCAGCAAAATGCCTCGTAATCTTAAAATGACCTTTTATGCTTCAAGGAAATGACCTAATATAACATTTTCCAAGCTCAGTTTATGTGATGGGCCAAAAATGACTACTCAGCAGCAGTGGGGCAGCACGAGCGCCCACTCAACGGTCATGCCTCTCTAGACCAATCATAGGATAGTGGCGTCTTTATTAAAACCACCTGCGCGCGAGTAGTCACGCAACACTGCCGTGAAACGTCAATGTCATGGCGTGCTACGTCTACCCTTTAACAAAGAACGTATGAACTATAACAACCCCAGTGCCCAGCTGGAGGCAGGAATGGGGGAAACACGTTGGCAGAAGAGCAAAGGAGACCAATTCAGCCCATTAACGGCGGCAATCATAGCCCATGCTGCTATAGATAAAAAAATAAACAATACAAAAGAAAGAGGGACAGCCAAGAAGCTTGCTTAAGCTATAAACAAACAAACTAATCAAATACAGAGTTTGGGAAAGAAACCCGAGCAGCGTGCAGCTGTGAAATCTAGTAACTTCAAAAGCGGAAACAAATGGCTGGCCGAGTTTTCAACACATGTCCGCTTTGAAAAATGGCAGGTTTGACGTGCAGGTCAAGCCTGAATTCATCATCAAAGTTTGCAACAGTTACAGCTGAAAAGGAGTGTCAGTCAGTCAGTCAACCATCTTCATTCTGCCGTCAGCCATAAAAGCATAAAAACATTTCTAAATACAAAATATTATAATTTAAATAAGACACATTAAACACATCGATTGCAGACTGTTAAACGGAATCATTTCTAATAAAAAACATAAATGAGTGATGTTTTAAAGAGTCAAGCATGGATGAAAAGAGGGTCGAATGAGATCTAGTTAACCCAGTTGAAATGCTTTCTGCTAAACTGAGTTACAGAATATTTGAGCTATTTTCTGTAGCGCAGAACTGCAGCCAAAAAGCGGAAGAGGTTGTTGGATACAGCCTCCTCGATATATCTCCAGAAGAAAACAAGCACTGGGGAAGCAATACGTCTGGTCTTGGCGAACTGGGTTCGATAGTTATTGTTTATTTTTGATTGCAGGCGTAGTTCAAAAGAAAACATGATCAATAGAAACAGTAAATGAAAAAAAAAATATTCGTAGAATATAATTTTAATAGAAATGTTGGGGTGCTTTCAAGCAGCCTAATGTACTTAGGATAGGTAGGTGGAGAAGCCCACATTAGTTTCAATCCTCATCAGAGAAAAAGATATTAATATTGATGCTTGATTTTCTGCAATCTGAAGACATCATTAAAAAAAAAACAATGGTCAAGGATGGGAAGGAGAAAAGGAATTGCCAAAAAACACTACTGGACCACCAGTCAAGCCATTGAAGTGCATTATTTTTAGGCAACCATGCACTTGTAATCAGGTAAAGTGCCATAACTCACAGTACAAGAGGCAATGGCTGAAATACTCTACTCTGTTTCGCACTGCTGCATCATGTGGTGGGCTTAAACAAAATGAGAATGACAGCTGAACAGACCAATAGATAAAGTTGGCTAACAAAAGCTTTGATCCCATCTATTGCCTATTTCTTCCTCCACATTACACTTCCTGTCTCTTTATCTTCCTACTGTTTCATCATGGTTTTCTCCCTTTGTTACTGCTGAACTCTCTCTCTTCCTCCTTCACTTTTCCTTTGTTACTTTTCTATCATCCTCTGTTCTCCGATTGATGTCTTCTTCTCTTTGCCCTGGGTCAATGTCTAACAGAGAAATATAGTCCTGGTGCCTACAAACGTGTGCGGGTGCCCACTACCTGCAAGCACCGGCACAAATTAAACACAGTACGCTTCATTGAAAACCTTATCAACCACTAAACTGAAGATCCAACTCTCGGGGAAGCATCAGATTGAAGATGTACAGTTCAAAACCAGCCCAATGACCAGCTGTCCTTTGGTACATCAATAGATGTTAGGAGTAGATGTTTATATATATTCTAAGGTACAGTTCTATGGCTGCCGGTTCAAAGAGTCTGGACTTTAAAGAGAAGCTTAGTTAAAAAGATGCTCAAGAAGGAGGTGCAGAGAAGAATCCTTCTCCTATAATGATTAGAGAACAAGGTCTTGTGTCATGGTTCAACGGATCTTCAAGAAGAGACACTTTCTAGCTCACTGCAGTGAAGCAGTTTGTAATCTCTGCAGAGGGCAAGTCAATTCTCCTTTTTGCGATCAATGGGTAGAGACTTTGGAACTTTGAAGGACTTATGGTATTTCTTCTTTTGAAAGCTAAAGGTCCTACCCTCACCAGTGAGCACTTGGTGAGCCCGTTAATTCCATGTCAAGACCTGGTTATTTCACTACGGAGAGTATGTTCCAAGCATGGAGAAAATAGAGCAGGTGAGGCGGTAAAAATTAGAGGAAATACTGTCATCACCCAATCTAGCAGAGTTTTAAAACCTCATAGATGGTGGAACTGAACATCAACCCTCCTTCACGAGTTCGGATTAATTCTTACAACTGAGCTCCGGTGTTTACAAGGATAACATTTATTGCAACTGTTCGTCCATGAGAACTCGTACAGTTATTTCTTCCCTATTGGCTTTCATAAAATCATAGTGAACTCATATGTGGCCACATGGTAAAGCATATTTGACATGCGCTATTTCATCACCTTTGTGCTAAATTATGGTTGTGCTTGGTGCACACACCTTACACCACCGTATTATGAAAACAGATTTCTCTGGCGATGATAATGTGTAACATATTTGTGCATGTTTTTTGAGTAGCATTCTGATGTGGTGGTGATATGTTCAGTTGTTGTTTATTGCAGCTTGTTTTTCTGTCCTGCTTTATTGCAATGTGATGTTGTTGTGTTGTACTGTGGTTGTTGTTTTGGTTTCTATTTTGACTATTTAATTGTACTCTGACCTTTTATCTTTTCACTGTGCTATATTGCTTTGTGTATGATATTGTGTTATGTTCTGTTGTTTACTTTAGCTAACACATTTCCAACCAAAAGCAGCACATCTTTAAAGCTCTTGTGACAATCAACCATTATCCACTGTCTAAGGTGGTAAAATAGCACCACTCCAGCTCTTTAACTATGTAAAGCACGGGTCAGCCCAAAACTTTGGCAGAGTCCTTGTCTTAATTAGTGTTTGCAGCCCACACTATATGTGAGAAAGCCATAGTGTGCTGTGTTTTATATTTACATCAAAGATAGCGTGGCATGAGGACTAGACGTGCCAAGAATGCGTAGAAACTCAACTCGGGGAGAATTCCCTAGTAAAAGCCCATTCCATAATCATTTCCAGTGTTTGCAGGAAACATCTGAAGCAAATAAACCATATTAGTACTCTGGCTGCCCCATTCACTGAAAGACACTGTAGCCATTCGTGGTGAAATGGCTGAGAAGTCATATACACAAGCTGTTTAGATGACTACAAACCTGGTTGGACCAGAAAAGAGACAATATCTGCACAGCAAATGCACAGTGACCTCCCAGCACCAACTGAGGACAGAATAAGTCGATTAGGTCGAGGGAAGAGGCAGCCAAACTCCAGGGGTGCAGTCCTGAAATTGACAGTCTTTTAAAGGCACACCCCGTGAGGATCTCATTTTCTATGTAGTCCAGCCCACCTCTATGCGATTCATGTGATAGGGTATCAAGAGCAAACCACAAGGGGATGCTCAAACACTGTTGCAGCTGGAGGACAACAAAAGTGGTGCATATTCATCCAGAAGCTGTAGGTGATTTTCCATCCCCTTTTCCTGCTGTATCATTTACCTTATTAACCACTTACAGGGCTTTTGGTCCACCAGGAAGCATGAGCGGCAGCTGCAGGCACTTACAGGCATGTGGCACAACAGGAAGCTGCAGGACCTACTCATGTGGCCTGTGCTGCATGCACAGGAAACGGCTACTGCACACAGGTTGTGTTGTGTGTAGCTGGAAGCAGAAGCTACACTATGTACCGATTAAGCGCGTGGTAGAGCAGGAAGAAATAGGTCATCTCAGAACCTGTGATGGAGCACAAACCAAGCACTGTTGCCAGGGTTGTCGTACATGCAGTAAGAAGCGACAGCTGCACTATGTAGTCTTAAGGTGCCATGTGGTTCAACAGTAACAGTCGGTAAGAGTTGTTCATGTGTCGCATTGAAGGATCCTGAGTCCCAGACACCCGCACATATATTCCAGCTTGGACTTCTCCTGTTATTATAGTCAAGTGATATGATCAACGAGTTAATGCAGGTTAAGACCTGTGCCCAGAGGAGTACATGCTACCCACATAATGTGTCAGTGTGTCTCTAGTCAGTACACCAACGAAAACAACAATTTCCCTTTTGTGTTTCACTAAATATTCATTAATCTTCTATGTATCAATAGAAAGTCCAATTAGAATGCACTGAATACAATTCTAAATATGTATTTGTCTATATCACCAATTATAACTGTCTCCTTTTTATAGATAATATATATATATATATATGTTTATTAAATTATTCAAGTAGGTTTACAATAAACAATTCAATTAATATTCAATAAAACCATTAAAAAAACATGAAGATATATCTGTCCTCTTAATACATACAAAACATTATCTATATGTTATCCCAAATGTACAATATTTCTTGGTCAAACCCTCCGTTTTTGTAGACGCATGTTATGCATCCCACATTGTAAACATAAAAACATGTTTACATTAAAAGCAAGTAACCAATCAATCCCTATATATCAAGCATTCTTATCACACAATAAGTAATTTTTCCTAAAAATTCTGTGATGTTCTTTTAAATAGTTTTATTGAATATTAATTGAATTGCATATTGTAAACCTACTTGAATAATGTAATAAACACATATACATTGTTTATAAAAAAGGAGACAGTTATAATTGGTGAAATAGACAAATACTACATATGTAGTATTTTATTCAGTTCATTCTAATTGGACTACCTATTGATACATAGAAGATTTATGAATGTTTAGTGGAACACAAAAGGGAAATTGTTTTTTTTTCCGTTGGTTTTACCTACCCTGTCCCTTTTGGTTTAAAAGGGTGACTCTTCTGAACTGAAAGTCTTGTCAGCACGCCTCCAGCATACATGCACTGCACTAGCACCCTTCACACATCCTCCATTCTAACACATACCTTTTGCAGAAGGAGTAGTCCAAAATAAGTCTCAACAGCGCTAGACGATGACAGAGTTCATACCAGCTACTAAAAGAAACTGCATTTAGAAACTGTGTAGAAGAGCACTTGCCATTAGGGGCAAATGGAGGACACGCCTCCATTTTAAATCACAGCGGTCTGATGCACATTGTTGCAGGACAAGTTCTTAATGTTGCATTGTATGCTCTGCACATCACAGAGAAAACTAAACAGGTTTGCCTGACTTTTGTCTTACAAAAGTGTAAATCAAGTTCCAGGACACATTAACAAGACACCTGAAAGTACAGATTATCTGGAAATTTCAGAAACCATTCATTCAAAGTCGCTGCTTTCAAGTTGACAATACAAGGCTGGGCCTTTTCTCAGAAAGATAGGGTTGTTGACAAAAGCTGTCATTATCTCACTGACTTTCAGATCCTCTAATGCATGGGCACTCGCAAACATTTTCCCAGGGACCGATACGTGTGGTCTGTGGCATGACGATGGCTGCATTGCTGCCAGCGGGGTGAGGGTCAGTTTGGTATAAGATGGGCGTGGGGGAAGCGAAGCATGTACATGTTATGGACTGTGACTGGTGGTGTTATTTTGAGGGTCGAATTATATCCTTCCTATGCCTTTGTCCCCTAAATTGCCATTATGTGATAAAGGTTGGTGCACCACAGAAGTCTCGAGACAGATGCCTGGCTCTGACTCAGCTCGAGGTTCTCTGGGATCCCTGAGCCCAAAACGAACCAAGCCATCATGTTGCTTCTGTCTGCTACCCACACTCTAACCTCATAGCCAAAAATTAAAGACAAGGCATTAACTTTGATGTAAAGCGTGAAATTGAAAGAGATACCCATCTAGTGGCTGAATTGTACAATATGAAACCAGAAAACGTAGGCTCAATACCGGCTCCACCACTTAACCAAATTGTGTGCTCCTAGGCGATTGTTTTATTTCACTCTGCCTCCTTCCTCTTCGTTATCACATAAGAAAGTACCTTGAAATACATAAGTTTAGAATATGCTCTGTGAAAAACTCTCTTGTGTTTGATTAAAGAAACTATAAATTTGTTCCAAGTACAATAACAACCTTTTCCACCCAGAGGGTGCACATGACAAATGACTTGCCTCTTGGTTTACTTATTGGTATTGTTGGCAGGGCGGCGGGAGGCATTCATGTTTCTAAGTTCATGTATGAAAACTATGCTTCTAAAAAATGCCTCTCAATGCAGTGATATAATCTTATGCACTAAAGTGAAATGCTTCTGCATGTTAATGAAACACAATTTAGAATTTTGAAGAGAATTTATTTGTTTGTTGCACAATGTCCTTAAAATTAACATATCCCTAAAGATAAGGCTGCAGGACACCTTCTTTGTTGCTTTTCCTTTAGTTTAGTTAACATGTAAATAACTGCTTGCCCCTTTTATAGCTTTCTAAATGTCAATTCTCTGTCAAGTAAACAGCAGCTCAGTGCTGCTGTTCAGCAGGGGGGTGCATGTAAAGGTAAGGAGGGGATGCAAGCGTTCTCGGACCCTTCCTTGAGTATCCCTGATCTAATGAGTGTTTCCGCGAGCCATGAACCAAACAATACCAGCGTTTAAGAGCAGAGCATGTGAGTGTGGTTAGCAACAGGGTGATCTTGTGGAAAGTCCCTTCACCTCTTTGTAAACCAAAGGGCCTGATATATAGCTTGGTAGGGTGGATACTCCATCGCCGCTGCAGTGGAATATCTATACCGCCAAGCCTGTCGTTCACCCGCCTGATTTCAATGCAAACGGAGCTCTGATTTAAGCACAGCAGAGATTACCCCATCTCTGCCATAATTAAATCCCTCTGAGGGAGTAAGGGCTGTCGAAGGTTGACTTCTAATTCTACCCACCTAAATTAAATTGGTGGAATTAGAGGTCAGTTTTCACTGCCTGTCACAACCAGGAAAACACTGGTGTTAAGGGTCAGTAAAAACTACAGAATACTCCCGTCCTCATGGGAGAGGTCTCCCATGCCCATGGGAGCATTGTCTTTTGTATTTTCAACAGGAAAATCCCGCTTCGGGATTTTCTTTTTAAAAAAGAAAAAAGAAAACTGTTTGCCATCCAGCTCCGCCATGCTTGATGAAGCCGTGTGTCAAACTGCAAAAAGAATTGACAGGAACCTTCGTGACTGCGGTTCCTTGCAATGCTTTTAGAAATGACCGCCGACCTGGCTGTCATTTCACAATTTGGCGGGCGGAGGTGCAGTCAAAGCAACAGAGTAAATTACTCCATCGTCGTGACTGCCAAACCTCCATCCGCCAAATTATAAATCGGCCTCTCGGTGTTTAAAATTGTGGATTGTAAACTCGGCTGTATTACCAGAAATTGTTGATGAGCTTACCTTGTAGGGCTAGATCAATTATAACTCACAACTAATTAATGTTGAAGCCAAGTCGGATTTGTAGCATAACAAATAACAACTGCACACAGAAATACATTTACAGACAAAGAACTGCAGAAAAAAAGTAATTACAGAGAAATAATCATACAGAGAAAATAGGTTTCACAGAACAACTCTACATAGAATAACCTACAGAAAAATATAGTTTAAGAACCTATATTTCCACTGAAACTACATCAGAGAAATACCCAGTCAGAGACTCCCCTACAAAGAAAATCAGTTACAGAGAAATGCCTTTGCGGAGAAATGACAATAACGAAACTTCAACAACCATATTTCTTTTAGCATTAGAAATATTGCTACACTGAAAACACCTCTGGTGAATTTATCTACATTGAAGATGTATTTTATCAACTGTCTCTTACATTTTCACTTACCCTAATTCCAAACCTAACTCCAACACTCCATTGTTGACCATGTATAAAATGTGGATAACCATAGTTTGTCCATGAAAATTTAATTTCATCCATCCGTTCTTCAAAGTTTCAGGAGTAGGGGCACTTGTATTGCACTCGCAATGGGCACATGTCCTGGACATTAAACATGGTGATTCCCTTCGTTTCTGGGGAGCCACCAGAGGGACTTTGGTGAGGGCGATTTCAGCAGTTCTGCTCTCTTTAGGGTCTCAAACCACTTTGAGTTTTGCCCTCCTGCTCAGAAAAAAATAGGCAGAATAGGCAAGTGTTGACTGTTGGACAGGAGGAAGGAGATCTTAGCGCCATAAAGTTGCATGTCTGTTTAGCAGCCATTTTCATGTAGCCTCTGTGACCAAGGGAAATGAGAAAGATGCCAAAGCTGGCATAATGACTGTGCTGCTACCAGAAATGTAATAGGAACTAAGGGCCAGATGTACAACGGTTTTTGTATGCGCAAACGGGTTTGCAAACCCGTTTGCGCATGCAAAAACCAATAGGGGTATGTACCATTCCAAAATAGCGAGTCGCAATTTATTTGCGACTCGCTATTTTGGAATTGCGAGTCGCTATTAGGAAGGGGCGTTCCCATCCTAATAGTGAGCGCAACCCCATGTACAAATGTTTCGCGACCGCAATTGCGGTCCCAAAACACTTGCAAATTACCACCCTCTTCAAGAGGGTGGTAATGGGGTCGCAAAAGGGAAGGGGTCCCTAGGTGACCCCTTCCCCTTTGCAAATGCAGGGGAAAATATTTTTTAAGGGCAGGCAGTGGTCCCAGGGACAACTACCTGCCCTTAAAAAATAAAACGAAAACATTTCATTTTTTTCTTTTTTAAATGCATCCCGTTTTCCTTTAAATAAATTCTCTTCAAAATGCAGTCTCAGAGGGGATCAGGCGAAGTTCACGCGGAGCTCATTCCATGCCTTGGCAGCAAGAAAGGAAAAGGCTTTGCCTCCTCTTCGGACATGTATAAAGAGTGGGATGGACAGAGAGGAGGCAGAAGCAAAGTGCAACACTCTAGAGGGAAGATACTGGATAACCTCTGTATTATGCTGCCACCCCTCAGAACTTGGACAGTGAGGGTATTAGCTACTTCATAAAAAGGGGTGCACTTTGGGGTCCCTCCCTCAACATCATGGCCCGCTCTGGTGTCTGCTAATTGTCTTAAAGGGTAAACTCTCAGTGGGTTCATCAATTGGGATCTAATGCAGACCCGGTGATTATTAATGTCTGTCTACAAGTATCGTCTAAATATTTGTGTTCTTGCAGTGTAGTTTTCTGATGGAATAAAGATTGCCTTTTGCGAATGGCAATACCAATAGACATCCACTGGTAGCATAATTCACCTCTGGGCACTGCTTATGCCTGTATTGAATTTCGTTAAAACTGTAGGATACAGACCATCCAACACCGCTAGGTATCTGCATTCCTGCATAACCGCATCATTTCTCACACTTTTCTCATACACCAGTGCATAGGTTGAGCAACGTGCTTACTGTGACATGATTTTAACCATCTCTGCTATAAACATACAACAGCAAAACAATTTCCATGTATGCTACACTACAGGGGTGTAGCACAGGCTCCTGCAGCCCGTGCGGTGCAGAGGGGTCCTCAACCCTTCAGGTGGACGACCCCCAACCCTTCAGAGGGCCCAATTCAGGCCACAACCAATGAATATTGCTGAGACCTTGGAGACTCGGGCCCCCATCACAGTCTGTAGGGGGCTGCATCGTTTTGCATTACGCCACTGCCACACTACACTCAAGTCCTTTTTATCCAGCAATAAACCAGCATCTAATGGTTACTTGCCCTACCTCTCACTACGCGACAAAACAACAGAAGCACAACATCAAAACACTATCCACATAAGCCACACAACAGACACGCTTTTCCATTCTAAACACTCCCTTGGAGCATGGTATGCAAACACAAATTTACTGTGGGGCCTCCTTTGGAGTATGAAGCACTATATAAATGGAAGAACAATAATTTGAGTGAGCGAAAATGGCAGTGTGAGATGTCAGCACATGCGCCATTTTGTGTCCCATCCCGTGTATTGGAGACTCTTCGGTCTTGTTTGGATGACATTCCATTCTTGACCAGGAGTGGCCCGTGCAGGTAAGAGCGGTGCGGCGCCGTGGGTGGGGGTTGGGGGTGGACTCGACATATGGCGACAAGGGAAAAATAATTATTTATTTAATTTTCCCTCGTCATCGTTTGTCGATCCCCCCCCACCTCGCCCCACCACTCTTACCTGCACGGGGGCGCTCCTGTTCTTGACTAGTGTTATAGGAAAAGGTCTGAGGAGAACATCACCTTCCCCAATCAACTGAGACAATGAAGGCCCCTTCAGAAACTCTGGAGGCTCTTTAAAAGATGCACCAATGGTAGACAAGGACGAGCAGCCTTGCTAAACAAGTACGCAGCGACGGCGGAACACACTGAAATCAAGATTTCACTGAAGTGGAATCCCTGATCAACCTTAAGAAGATACCTGAGAAACCAAGACCTCACAAGGGAAAGTGCTCATCATAGAGGTTCAATTCCAGAAAGATAAGACTAAAGCCCTAGAAAGGCTCTCACTACAACAATGTCCACTTGGTTGGAGGCCCTGACAGATCATAATTAGGACTTTGAAAGAATATCTGTTACATCTCTTCATAGACATACTTTCATTTATGTGATCCGGGAAGACCCCGGAATCAAGGTGCAAGGATTTAAAGTTTGTCCAAAGTTTGGATTCAGATATGTCTTCCAGAGTCCTCTAGGCCGCTATCTAGGTTAGCAGCAACTAACATGAAGGTGGTTATAGAGTCTGATCTAGAGGGAAGGATGCCTCAACCAAGTTACCATTAGTTTCCTTCTCATCAGTGATTGCCCACTTTTTTGGAGAGCACCAACAACCTACACTGAGAGATCCAGAATGTAGTGAGTATTTGATTTCTGATTATACGCCCTTCTTGTTTATCATGGCGAGCTAAGTAGGTTCCAAGGACCATAAGGTGATGAAGTGGTTCAGGTAAGAAATAAAAACTAAAATGAGGCAATTTGTATTCCATTCTGATTCAGCTACGAAGGCCTTGCCGGTATTCTTTAAAAAGCTTAACCAGAGATGTACGTATTGTGAAGGAGGAGCAGAGACTGGGAGAGCCTTCAGGTTCTCAAACCCCAGCATATCCCTATGGGCGGCTAGAGCCAGAGTTCCATCGAGCTTTCACATCTCACCGTTCCGTGACTCCTGGACAATTACCAGGAGGCATTCATGAAGCAGAAGAGCCAGAGACTATACTTAAGCCTTTCCTGATCCTTTTATTGAAATGATGAAAATAAACCTTTGGCATGGACTGCAATTCCTGTTTTTTTTTAATAAACAATGACATCCAGATACTCACTAAAGGGTGAGCCAACAGATTGCATTCAGACATGCGCTCACCAGTTAATGAAAGCCAGACCATCTTCATCCCTGGAAGTCCTTGCTGAGCAGCCTGTACCATCTATGCGCAGTTCACAATGCAGATTCTATTCTAACAACAGCCACTATTCCAGTGGTGAACTTGGAAGCATCCGAACTGTACAGTTCAGCGATAGATCTGGCCTGATGAACATAGTCAAAGATACAGGCAGCTCTTGTCCATGTATTTTGCCTCATCAGTGGAACAGGTAGACTAAAGCTCCATCCTGGGACCCCTTCTGTACGAACCTCTAACCACCTCCCTTTGGATGCGAAATCCTACTTCAACGTTGTCTGTGATCTTTATGCTGAGCAACCTCAAATCTTTTCTTTCCTATTTCTTATGCCCTGAATTCTAGTCGATTGATATGAATGGGCCTTTAAGGACAATCCAATGAAATTGGCTAAGGTCGCTGAGAAGTGTTTACAGATTTGCGTGAGAGATAGCGAGCGATGGGGAGATGAGGCTGAACTGATCTGACTCATGCCTTAAGTTGGTGGGGAGCCACAAGCTCCAATTGAAGGGGACTCCTGGCATCCATGCTGAATTAAACATTGACGTGGGCTAATAAGTGCAGGCCAATCGGACAGGAACAGGCTGTGCCTTAACTTAGAGGAGGAGGATCTCTGTCATGAGGCTACCAGCCTCGGCCGCTGCAGGTAAGAGCGGTGGGCCGGTGGGCCGGCTGGGGGGATTTTGAGAGACGACCACGAGGGCAAATTCATTATTTATTTAATTTTCCCTTGTGGTCATCTCTCGAAATCCCCCCCAGCTGGCCCCACCGCTCTTACCTGCAGCAGCCGCGGCTGGAGGTTACTGGGACAAGGCCAGATGCCCAGCTTCCAGGAGCTATGTTCTAGCTGTTAATGGAACCTTGACTTAGCTTGAGTGTGAATGGTGTGACACTAGTGTACCTCCTTGTTAGAAAACCATTATCTGCAAACAGGTTGGCCAGCAGTTGCATGCAAATGTCAAAGAGGCAGGGAACAGCAGCAACCTTGAGGCATTTCTTTATACACTTTCCTCATCTTGGATAAAATTCTCAAATCTGACAATCCCTATTTTGAGCTCACTAGTAACATAGTAAACATTGTCACGTGCAAAATTCAAATATTGCAGGTGAATATTTGCACTTCATTATGATGATGATGCAATGCATGAGACCTTTCGACAAGTTCACCTTTGAGCAAAACAGGTTTTTGCGCAAATTTAGGATGCCGCGGTTTTTTCTCCTACAAAATCCGAGTTTTATAAAGTTCTTCTGAGTTCCATGTGAATCATGATTTGTGCACAAACAAGAGTTTGGGCACAAATACGCATTCCGAGATGTGCAGGAAAACCCACACAGCCGGTACTTTTCCCCCAACCACCACCCCAATAGTTCGCCATTGATAACCAGGGAAAATGCCAACAGTGAAAACAACTCAAAAAAAGAGGCCAAACATGTAAATTGTGCCAAATGAATGCAGAGTAAAATACTGGTGTCTAAGGCACTAAAATTTGCTGGGTGTGGCATTACTGCATGAATATAGGGGCAACTCATAATACAGCATAAGGGGTGGTGTAGATTACCATAGGAAAATTTAGTATTACCCTTGCACTCAAAATGAAATGGGCAATAACTTAGATTGATAGTTAATGCATTTATTTCCACATTCTGTTGAATTAAAAAATACTTCTGTAGAGTAAACACTGACACTCTTTTACTGTTGGTAAGTATTGCCTCTGCCAGGCCATTGCTTGTCGCGGTATTTTCATGATGTAATGCAGCATTCCCAGGATGACGTAAGGTGGTTCTGATGTATTGTTTTAACTAGTAGAATATTAGGAATATATTGTAATCAGGCTCCCACATATTCCCCTCATTGTTGTGACAATCTAAATCTGGGCCCTACTTCTTTGCCTCCCCTAATGGTGAGATTTATTTGGTACATAAGACAATTGCAAGTAATTCAGGCAAGGGACACCACAATGTCATAAGTGCTCTTACCTGTAATTCTTTGAACTTTCTTTTTAGTTAAACTTCCTGCAACCCCAGCAGCATGTGCACCAAGACTATATCCCAACAAGTGAACATTATCAACTGGATAATTAAACTCCTCCTTGGAAAAGCAAAACAAAAACCTTGCATTTTAGAATGTACCCGCAAATTTGTGGTTATCAATTTTCAGATTAAAACAACATCAATAAATAAGTGGGATTTACAAGAACAAATGTACAGTTTTTTTCATCAGACATGGAGGTGAAGGCGTACTATCTCTTAGAACTGTAAATGCTCTGTGAGTGGAGTGATGCGTTTTATTGTAGCAACACAGAATACGCAGATATTACAGATACATATATTAGCTTTCAGGATCTCACAGGGCTTCGGGTTCTGCGGGCCGGTGAAGGCCTTCCATGCCTACCCAAGTGGAGAAGCTATGACCAGCCCCGGGTCAGAGTCCCCGCAAGCCGCCAGAACAGTTTCCTATCCCCGGCCCGCAGGGTTGTATACTGACCTTCTACGGGTCACCAAACAAACTAAATTGTTTGCTTAGTGGTTGCTAGTACTTCCTAGGGTCTCGGTATTCTTTAGCAGGTCAAACTAATTTTCTTTAGGAATATTTAAGAGAATTTTATAGGACTGCCTTGTATGCAATCACCATCACATCTTGCTGTCTTTGAAGACACATTTGGTGCATTGAATTAAACACTCAGCACTCATATCTGCCATTATCTAACAACCGTAGTGAGGGCAAATCACCCTTGCATCCTTCACCCGCAGGCGAACTGAGCTTTGTTTAATTGGGAATACATGTTACTTAACAGTACTCAGAAGTGCAATTTTGAGCGATAAAGTCATAGGAAATCATACTACTATCCAATAGCAATTATATCTAAAATCTTATAGGAGTCGCCATGAGGATTCCAAGTTCATCAATGGATTGCCTAGATTTCTTCTAACCCCGTGGAGGGATTATTAAAGAATGACACGCCCAAAAAAGTACAGGACACTAGTTAAGACACAAATGTGGAGCTATGAATCAAACACAATTCAATGCAGTATGACTTCCACCACAAGCTTTCCAAGGCACTTACCTCCATCCAGTCTATAAACTTGGCAACATCCTGTCCCACCAGCAGAGTGTATCCAGCAGATACCGGATAGTGCTGCTGGGCGCGGCTGAGCCAGTCCACCACCACCACATTAGAGTCAGGCTCTCGTTTGTACAAGGCATCTACCAACTTTGGTACCCAACTCTCGTACATTCCTGTCACCTGAAATTGATAAAAGTTAAATTTTTGCTTAAAGATGCAGGACAGGAGCAGTAGCGTGATCACAGGCATACCTTTAACAACTGGTACAAGTATGTAAACAAAATAAGAACTTGCCTGAAAATATACACTGATTTTGCTATTTCATTTTTTTATATTTTTAAAGAGTACTGGACTTCTTCAACAAATCCTAGATAAACTTCAGGCTGAGATGGAAATGGTACAAAATTATTAAAAGTATCAAATATACAAAGACTGGTAATTCAAAATGCAAGAGGCATCATCATTAAATAATCAAAATTCTCCAATGCCTAATACACATATTCGATATAAACAGAAACTTCAAACACCATATTGAAATAAACACAGATAAGCAACACATCAAAATAAATTATATTTTAAGCTTATGCAATAGTTTACAAAAGAGTAAACTGTGGCAATCTATACAATTAAACCCCCTATTCAATCAACGTCAGTATCACATTTTGAAAGGATTTAAGTGTTGTCCTTCTACGTACATAGTGTTTCGATTAGGCATGTGTGAAGTTTTTATTACACGTGAGAAATATCGATTATCACCCTACCCGACGTTTGTTGAGTTCCATGCTTTGACCCATGTTTAAGCCCTGGTTGAATTATTTTCCTGCAAATGGGCAAAATTTCCAAAACATCTCTTAAAAATGAGTTCCCCCGACTTCTGCTAGAATCGTTCAACTCCCACTGAACCGTTCAGCATATCCAATTGGCGTGTAAATACCAGCTAGACAGTTATGATATTCCTAAGATCATGGTAATACGATACGTCGGCATTCTTCCCGATCCAGCGATACACACCAACACATCTCTGAAGGCCAGCACAATTCCCATACCTAATGCCTACCAAGTGGTAAGCCTTCAACCCACGAACAATTCTTCAACTGCGCAATACTAGGAAACTTGGATCTCAACAATACTTGGAAAATAAAGACCATGGATCGGATTCCCTTTGTTGTTGGAATATCATCCCACGTGACAACAGTGGAATCTGACTTTCGTCCCAGGATAGGTTATTGAACTAGTGGCAGGATTAGGGTCAACATCCTAAATTCTGGTGGACCCACATTTCGTATCCAGGATAATCTCTCTGTTGTCATTGTTACAATTCTTCAAACCACTATCAATGGAAAATGACAGAACCCCGGGATCACGAGTATCCTCATGAATTACAGGTCACGGCAGTATAAAGAACAGGAGATCTATTTTCCCTCATGACGCCAACATTAGAGCATCTTACATAGCATGTACTTTCTACCGGCCTCAGCACACAAGGGCAGAAAACACGTTCCTGCTGAAGGTATGATCTGCATCAATAAACACCACAGTGATACTTAACTGAGAGGCACCTTAGACTGGGTTTGTCACCACATCACAACCATGGATTACTCCGCAACTCTATCAAAAGCTAGTCTACTGCATCAGTCGTTTACACAGCTGAGAAGCATTCAGCATTGTTAACAGCAGCCCCATGGGGCTTCGACCAATAACCATGAGATCCCTCAAACCCCTGAAGGCCTAGCCCTAATGTACACAAAAAATACCTTCACAATACTACTTCCCCACAGAGCACCAGAAGTCTAAATACAACTTCAAAAACTTTCTAACTCACCATTGATCTGCCAGCTTTAGGGCGGTGCGACGGGTGCCACCGCACAGGGTGCTGACTTCCCGGGGGGTGCGTTTGTTTTAAAAGTCCCTGCTGTCGCTTTCCTAGCCTCCAATTTTCAGCCAACAATAAAAATATCAAGATAACTCCAGTGATTAATGTTCTGTGTTTTGTCTAGTGGAAGTTTTGACTCTTCATAAAGTAGCGCAGAGGGTTTATCTGCCTGCTGCAAAGAACGTGTACCATGCAGATCCCAAAGTGAATATAAAGTAAATAGGTCAGTGGGTTACGGCTTTTGTCGGAGAGATCCTTTTCTGAGTTGCAGTTTATAAGTTAAAATCCTAATATCGAACAGTGAACTGTTAAAGGGCTTTCATTATCCTAATGTTGCAAAAAGGGTTCATTTGGGTAGATATCAATTCTTATTATTAAAGAGAACACCCAACCATGGTGCTACATTTTAAATTCTGAGTTTGTGCTTTTCCAGACCACGCACTCTTAAACAATACTGCCTACCAGTATGGTTGAGTTGAGACTCCTATACCTTGCAGGCCTCTGTCTTATGTAACATTTACTATACACTGATTTACACATGTACGATTTATTGTCTCCATGTGTGTGTGTGTGATGTAAATTGCTCTGACACCCTACACTGGTATGAGTGGCAGTATGAAACTAATTAAATGCATCTGAGAGAGTGGTTATGGAGACTCGATTACCACTGTTAAAGGGTGGCAGTTTTGGAATCCGTGGCGCAGGTGGTCATTGGGGGGCACTAACAAACATTGCCGCACTGGGCACCACGAGCTCTAAAGCCGGCCCTGATCTTGCAACCAATGCCTAAAAGCTGCCAATTCTGAATGACTCAGAAGACAAAGTCACTCAGCCAACTTAACTTGTTGAAAGCCTTGACAGCTCAAAAGGCCACACGATGGACTGTATCCTTATGAAAAACACCAAGTCCAGTATCAAGCATTTTAGCATAGACCAGGTTAACTTTTTTTGACAGCCACTGAACGCACGTTAAAAATCCAAACCCACCAAAGCTAAGAGACACAAGACTCCCTCAATCAGGGGACTAATGAATGACAGAAGCAAGACAAGGCTAACCATGATGCCCCTTCTTAAAAAAATCATATTGTTGAAGCTCTGACTGAACACAGGTGAATTCACACATTTGTCTTCTTACTCCACCGCCTCTTTTCTATCATTTACTCTCCGCTGTCTGTAAGCCCTCCTGTATCTTTCTTACTCTATATTGTTTATACTGGCTATCTCAGCATCACTTGTTTTTCAGTTTTACTTCTCGTTTTTCAGAATTCCCGGCTTTCTCCTTCTTATGCTCATCACATTCCTTGAATGTGAATAAATTTGAATATTTTCTCCTAATCCAGAGATGGTTTCAATATCTGTGATTATGTTGACTTGTATAATATAAGAGAGATATGTGTCAAACATGCTGATTATTCAGAGCTATACAAATATTTAAAATAAATAAATAAGTTTTATTACCAACAGCCTAGCACCAATAAAACAACAGACAAAAAAGCCCAAGCCCTACCGAAAATGGTTGACACAAGATCTAAAAGAGCAAAATCCTGAACTATGGTGGCAGGAACAGCCCTGGTGAAGACCATCATAACCAAACATCAGTCGAAACCAACTCATCAGTCAACACCAGAAATAGCTTAGGACAAAACTGAAGATCAAAAAGCCTTTTCTAAGCATCTGATATTACCCACTATCAACATTTAGCTTGTCAGCTTTCCCCCGCCCCAACCTCCGATTTTCAGTTGGAGACTAGACTTCACGGAAATTGAACCTGCGGGACTTTTTCAACAATAGAACTCCTACACGTCTAGCACGGTCCAACAAACTTCAGATATGGTCCACCCAGTTTCCCATCCTGTTGCTGGACGCAGTGAGCTCTTGATCCAGGAGGACCTCGGGACGTGGGTTTGAGTTATTTCTCGGCATTCTGCACTGTCAACAAACTCACACCTTCTTCAGAAGAACTGGGGCACCAAGAAATAGAACAATTCATTATGTGCAATTTGAGGTCCCAGTTCGTCTGGAAGGCACCTGGATCTGAAGCCACAATTTCTTTTATTCAGTTTTCATAGTTTCCCCAATTTCTAAGTGTAAGAATGAGGAAGCCGGTGGAAGGATTACCTCCTACAGTTCCTACCATGTTGCACTCTTTCCAAACCAAACACATTCCAACAAGCGCAGTAATTAGAGGCTTAACACAAGCAGGCAAGCCAAAAATATGAAGGCTACATAATTAAAACAAGGGGTGGTCTTTTTCACACAGAGCTGAGCTGGAACTACATAACATCAAACGTTTTACTACAAGAAAGGGGGCACAGCATAAAGAATACCAGCTAAGAAGATTATCCCACATATTAACAACCACCCTTCACCCTCCAGAGAGTTTTCTAACAGGGATTAAAAAATAGGGGCATTCCATAACTTCTTCGATTTGCTATAAAGAAATGAAAACCTCATCCTAGATGAGAACAAGGCCTGCTTGGTCCAGGTGAGGATGTTGATGCTGAAATATGAGTGAGCACAGTGTTCAAAGCAGAGTCTCTAGCGCCATTACCTTGAACCAATCCTCAGGGTCTGGCAACTTCAACTCAGCTACCTATAGTAAGTCTCCAACAGTTCCAGAGGGAAAGAGTAAATCCCACTTGTATACACAAGTCTGGAACAAAGTAAGATTATCAGCACTCCAGACAAAATAGGTTTTCACTACTGGAGGGCTCCCCATCGACTAAAATAAAAGGGATTCATTTTGGAGTATTTCTTCTGATTTACTGTGAACAGAAGCCTTCGGGTCCTGCCACTTGTAGGTGCCAGCTCATACAAAAATCAATGTGTGACCTTGGTCCTGCAGTTGTTTAAACTGTTATGAACCAAGAATAGCAAGGAGTTAGGGTGACTTTGGAGATTGGTGTAAGGTGATCTGTCCCCCCACACCGAGTACAGGTGTGACCGCCACTAGGAAGTGTTCAATTGTGGAAAATGTCTCTAGTGATGCTTTGCCGCCCTAAGGTACTTGTCTTTACTAGTTTCAGCTGACGGCCACAGGCAAAAAGGTGGACTACAAGGACTGAGAGGAAGGAATTTGTTTAACTAGGTGCAAAGGTGGCACTGGTGTACACAGAGAGAGACATAGTTGAACAAAGAGTTCAAATGTT
Source organism: Calotriton arnoldi (assembly GCA_963921515.1). NCBI lineage: Eukaryota > Metazoa > Chordata > Amphibia > Caudata > Salamandridae > Calotriton > Calotriton arnoldi. The sequence continues at coordinate 1,183,869 of CAWUFW010005462.1, read as the reverse complement.
TGTGTAAGCTGACTCTGTCTTGGCCTTTCTGGAGGTCTTCAAGAGATGGGACTCTGAAGGGTGTAGTTGTGGCAGGACTGTTCGAGCCTCTGAGTTTGAAATTATACTGTGTGTCCCTTGGTGGTGTACTGTCTGGATTGGAATGTTAGATGGATCATGGGACAAAATAGTTTATCAGTAATTAACTTATCTATGGAACTTCTTTAATTACACCTGTGTCCATCGTTACCTCCCCCACAGCCATGCCCACGTTTCTCCTATACTTATGTTGCAGTAGGGGTATTGTTTTTGATTGACATGGGGTTGGAGATCGGTATTTCTATGTATTTTCATTTTGAGGTGATTGGCTACCACAGTTACACCCAGACAAAGTATTGCGGAAGGATGTTGCTGAGTGTTCTTACAGACATAGGGGTCTTGTAACTCTATACTTTTTGTGTTTTCCATTGGAAAGATTTCAAGGAAAAAGTCCAATTGGAAATGTATGTTTCCAAAATCCTCAAAGAACTCCTCACCCCGTGTACAAATGTCTTTAAATACTTTCAACTATTGACAATTGCCACTGTCGTGATATGCCTTAAAACAAAACATTTGGATTGAACCTTGAGAAACAGTTTGGAAGAGAAGAAGGATGGGCCTGCAAATATTAATGAGGGCCCCAGAAAAACCTTCTACCAAACCTGCTGTATGAACAGGTGTCAGGTCAGAAGGGATGGAAGCGGATGTTTTCAGATCAGTCACTCATCTGCCGGCCATTCACAATACTGAAGCAGGTCTCCTTTGGCACTCCAACTGAAATAAAGGACTTAACCTGCCACCTGCCGTTGGAAGGTAGCTAAGAGTCAAAGGCGGTGAAAAGTGCACTGAGCATGGTTGAAAGCCATCTGCATTAGGGCCAAGATTTGCAACATTTGCCTCTTAGACATTTCCATAATGGACAGATATTATCCGTATCTAAATAGTAGAACCCCAGGACCAGTGCATATGTGTGCCTACTTCCACCATGCATCTACATGTGCCATGCATGTGTTTTCATATCCCTCACAGATCCCGAAACCTTAGACTCTAAACAGCCTCCTGTTTTTTGTGATGAACAAAAAAAAGAGCTTTCACTGTACTTAGGAGAGAGGGGTTTAGACTCCACCCACAACTTGTTTCATCCGGGAACAGGATTTGATTCGGCAGATGGGTGTGTGCTTCCACTGAAAAGGAGTGCTTAGGTTTGCACTTTTTGGCTTATAGCAAAGCTTATACTAATACAAGCAGGGCTGAGTTTTTTTTTTTTTATGGAAGCAAGCCAATGAAAGGTTATAGGCCCCGACCTGCCAACTAAAACAAATATTTCAACGTGTGAGGATGGGGCTGGGCCAGATAGGGGCGGGCCTCATGCTAAGAAGTACCTAAGAGGCACTTTTTCTCCAGTCCCACCCCCAAACCCCCTCCCCTAAAAAAAAGAAAATGCATATTGAGGCTGGTGCTGATGTCCTGGGGTGTTTTCACTCCCTTTAATGGACGTCGGCAGTTCAAAGCCTCCAAAACGAGTTAAAACTCCACTGTTGACAGTGGTTTTCAGCTCGTATTCCCTCTGACCGTGACTGTGTGAGTTGTCAGGTCTGTAGGCCTGATTGTATGAATGTGCATAATATATATATATATATATATATATATATATATATATATATATATATATACACACACACACACACACACACACACACACTGAAAAAACCAAAGGTTACAGGGACGTTATAGTTAGGCTCAGATTTCAATTGTACAAAACCATTGAAATTCAGCAGTTATATTTACTTGAGCTAACCATAACTTACTCCCCCACAATGCACAGCTTATGGCCTCACATATTACATCACTCATGACATGGTCAGTGACATCACTCATGACTTCTCAAATGGCATTACTGATGACATCATCCACAGAACCACTCACACCCCCATAGAACCTCTCATACGCCCATTCGCACTCCCACACAACCCCTCACAGATCATACCAGTACTCACAGAACCAATAACTCCTCCATAGAGGGGGGACCATCACCTTCCCGGGGCTTTGCTTTATATAAAGGAGGTGGGCTGCACGGACGTCCCTCCATTTAGCTCCAAGATCCCCGGGGACAGCCACCTCCCCGTGGCTTTATTTTTACTAAAGGAGGGGGACCGCATAGACCCCACTTCCTGGGGCTTTCATATGCCCCAGGGACCATGACCTCCCCGGGCTAATTTAAAATTATGCTGGGGCCGAGCAGACCCCTGGGCCCTAGGGGCCACCACCTCCCCAGAGCCAAATACTTTCATTAAAGTGGGAGGGGGGCCGCGCAACCTCTTCCCCGGGCCTATTTCAGGCTGCCCAAGGACCCCATCCCCCGTGGCCCGGCCTTAAAATATATTTTTTTAATGGGGGAGGGGGCGCACTGCCCCCCTAACCGGGACGATTTCGACCCAGGGGACCCCATCCCCTGGGGCCAGGCCTTGAATTGCTGGGTGACCTGGAGCCCAACCAGGGCACCCAGTCAACACTGTAGGTACCACGGGGAGCCTGAATTCCCCTGCGGTCTCGCCGGCTCCCCGCCTCCTGCGGAAGCCGGCATTGTTCTCACACACAGGGAACTGCTAAATATGCAGCTCCATGTCTGTGAGAACAATTGCTTCGTCTGTTTCCCTGCCCGCTTGATAGTGGGCAGGGAAACAGATGAAACCTCTGCTTCCAGCAAGCAAGAGCATTTTGTCAACTCATGCTTGCTGGAAGCGGAGTGCTTGCTGTGACTTCGTAGGAGCTGTGAAAGCTCCCACCAAATCAGAGCAAACAGCTATTTCCCGGGGGTGGGCACCCCGGGACATAGCAGGAGCTGGCCCTTGGGAGGGGGCGGGGGTGGTGGCCCCAGGGCCATTATTGGCTCAAAGAGGAAATTCAGTGGTCTGCCCCAAGGAGGTGGTGGTCCCCGGGGCAGAACATGGCCCGGGAGGAGAGCCACGAGCCCCCCCATGTAAAAAATAAAGAAAGAACCGGGGAGGTGGTGGTCCACAGGGCTCCTGCAGCCAATGGAGGGGGTCCACACAACCCCACTCCTCTTTTTTTCATAAAGCCCCAGGGAGACGGTGATCCCTGGGTCTTCAATCAGCCCCAGGAGGGGGTGTCCGTGCGGCCCCCCTTCATTTATTAATTAAAGCCCCGGGACATGGAGGTCCCCAGGGCTCATTTGAGCCTATGGAGGGGGGTCCGTTCGGCCCCCCTGCAATATTTAAATGAAGCCCCGGGGAGGTGGTGGTCCCCGGGGCTCAAAGAGCTTCAGGAGGGGGACCATGTGCACCCCCCTCCTTTTTTTATGAAATGCCCCCGGACCTAATCCACCAGAGGGCCCTTTTCAAAACAAGCGCTGAAGCCTGCGCGTGTTTTTCCGTGAATATATCGGATTTTTTTTTTTATATATATAAAACTGCTTTTTTGGCCTGGCAGGGTCCTTCTAGGACCCTATGACCAAGTTTAGGGAGACAATGTATTCCTACACTGCCCCCTTTTCTTTTTTACATTTTTTTTCAGCCGAGTCCCAAGATAGCTGTCTGCACTTCCTGGTTGAAGTGTTGGCTGCCAATCAGACCTCCTTCAGTTCCCTGTACGAGCTCGTTATTATTCACGAATTAGCCGCGATCTTGGATAAACAAATGTGGATTTCCTTAAATTTATCAACAACTACTGAATGGATTTATATCAAATAATTGAAAGCGTGATCTGCGTAACCAAGTCTACCTTCCTGCTAAATTTGGTGTCATTCTGTCCAGCGGTTCGGGCTGTAGTCATGTTCAAAGCTCACATAGGAATTAACATGGAAAATGCACTTTTTTTTACCCTCCCCCTTTTTCTCATTCCCCCGTTTGACGGATCCTCCCGAAACTTTCCATGTGCAACACAAATTACTGGACACATTTTTTTGGATCATTTTGTGAAGATTCATCAAATGGCACCAAAGTTATAGGAAAGTCAAAAAATGCTTTTCCTATGGAAACATGGTCCTAACTATAACTACTTACTGGCGACCGCCAGTAGGTGTAACATACTCTATATACATATGTATATATATATATGTATATATATATCTTTCTCCACAATGACCGCTCCTCTTCAATGGTACAGCCGCACTCACTCCGTGAAGCAGTAGGAGATACCAGTGAGTCCGCTTTTCAAATCATTTATTTTTATTGCATATTGTTATGCCGCCGCAACAGAGGACGCATACGCGTTTCGGCTTACGCCTTCAACCGGACAACCTTTTATATATATATATAAAACCTTAAGTATGTTTGTGACTGCACAAGCCGCAACTAAGGACTCACTCACTTCAGCTGGTGGGAACAACCTGCAAAGTGAAAGCGGACGAAGACGGATCACTTTCACTTTGCAAACAGCTGCTTCCATCATCAGCTTTCCCCTCTATTAACTGTGTCCTTCTCGCACTAGGACAACTGTGCAATGAATTATGTGTTCTGTGACCCCGTCACCCTGGGGGCAGTGCAGTTACCTTATAGGTGCACTGAGAAAATATGTTCTGACTGGGATACATTTCTGCTGTTTCTTGCAGGGCTGCGGCCAGGGCCAGACTGGGAACCCAAAGCAGCCCTGGCAAATTTTGTTAGACCAGTCCCCATATGTTGCCGAAAACAGCTGAATATACAAGGAACTTTGGAGTGCTTTTAAAACTGCTATGCTGCTACAAAACCAGCTCCCATAACAAAACCGGCCTCCCACCCTTCCAGCCTCCCGGGGAAATGACCGATGCCCTGTAGGGCCGCTCTGGCCTTGGGGCCCAGCTTCACTTGCTGAGGCACACATGCAGTGGTTGGATACTCATAAAATGACTGTATTACACCTCACCGAGTCATTTTCGCGCCATTCATGGCAACAAACTGCTGCTCTATGTGATTTTTGGTAACAATTTGAGAATGTTTAACCAATAATGTTTTTTAATATATCGATTCGCAAAAAACGTATGTTATGTTCTTAAAAATTGGCAGGTTTTATTGATTCTTTTTAGATGAAATATTGTTAAGGTTTTAATTAATTAAACAATAAACTTACTTTACTTACTTTACTTACTTGCTGCTCTATGTGGCATTTCTTTGGGCCGGGGGTTGCGTTTTTTACGCTGTTTTAGTCCAAAATAAATCACGTTTCACCCAGATTGCAGCGCAAATCATGGGCGTTTGTATGGTCCCTTTATAGCACCGCTAAAGATTACGAGCAATGCCAACGCCAATAAATGTCCCTTTTGACAAGTGTGACTGAAGCCTTCTCTGTTCCGACTTCATTTTTACTAGTCACTTTGTAAACAAACCGTGGCCTTAAAAGGCAGTTGTGCACAGCTGAGGTTCGAAGTGAGCAAGGCTGTGGCGGGGACATCTGGGGACTCTTGAAGCATTATTACGCGAGGCTACTCAGGCCCCCTGAGTAGACCACGCCCACAGTCCAAATATGTCTCTTTAATATTCATGAGTCAGTCGGCCTGTGCGTGCACAACCCCGCTCTATAAATAAAATCGCGGGCAGAGGCCTGAGGTGGTGACGGCGCAGCCGGAACACAGGCCTACATATGCCCGCCTGTGGCCACATGGGTTACATTATTGGCAACTACAAAGGGTTTTGTGAACGTCAATTTCACAATCTCATGTATTTGTTGTTCAGTTTTAAAGGTCAGAGCTTCTAAAGAAATCAGTTCCGCCAGCTTCACATTGAATGCCTGATGTGAGTCATCAACCTACAGATACATGTACGCACGACAAGATGTATCCAGCCGTGAGCTTTGATGCATTCTGGGAATTGTAGTCTTGGTTTGCTTCCACTAAACCGAGTCGAGCAGCTGCCATAATAAGGATGCTTAGTACCAGAAAAGCACTGTCTGAAAACAAGGTCTACAGTGCCAACATCCAGCGAGCTGGCAGGCACATATTCCGTTGTGCACCACCCCTAAGCTTTTTTGTTTTCTAAAGAAGATCAGCAGTTGTTGCAAATTATTTCTAAAGGTTTTCCACAGAGCTGCTAGAGTGGCTGGTGTTATTTGTGTGCAAAGAACGTTGGCGCGGTGCTGGTAAAACACTTTTTTAAGTTTAGAGATTTTCGCGGATGGAAAAAAAAATACTTTTTTTCAAATCAAACTGGTTGCAGGCTTCCCTCATTTTATAAGTCAAGAGTGGGACACTGGTCTAGACTGATGCCATATTTAAACGAGATGCATTTATAAACAATACAATCTAAACATGACTCATTTACATAATCGTATTATCTGAACATGGGCCACAGATCTGTCTCTCTTGGACATACGTTGGACACCTGCCTGATCTATGCTGTTGAGGGCTATGACTTTTCTCTTGAGAAAATTGTTATGTGATGACCGCTTAACATCTTTGTGAGTACAAGAGCTTTGATATTGGCAATGGAAAAGAACGGCTCATGCACCCTCTGGTGAAAAGTTGGCAAGTGGAAAATCACAAGAAACAAACTGACAGGGTCTTAATGAGCCTTTCTAGTGAGACTATCTCTCTGGATGATATATAAAAAAAGATTCAAAACATGGCCACCTCCACTGAGGCAGGAGTAGACTTTGTCTGTTCTGTGTGTAATCGCCATGCCAAAGGGCGGTCTGGTTCAAAATCCCTGCCAGATTTTCTAGGCAGCTACCTCCTATGTAAATGAAGAATTCAGATTCACAGTGATTGGAGGAGTAGTCTGGAGGGAAAAAAAGAGTGACATCACAATGAACATGTGACCTCCCCCACAACCCAGATATCCCTGTAGTAACTTGTCTGCCACTTCCTGCTTGAGACCCAAAATGCCAAAAATACCTGGAGGCTAGCTTTCAACAAGCTCTAGTCATATTGCGGGGGATGAAGTAAGCTTTTGTGTCTGCTCTTGGGAACTTTTTGTCCTCCCTGAGGGTTACCTTAGTACACTTGTGATAGAATTAGAGAGGTGTGCCACTCCAGTCAAGCTCTCTTAATATTGATTACATGCAAATTTATTTTCTGGGTATATCTTCAAATTCTACTAGAAACCGGGCACCGCATGGACAATACTGGACACCCCTCCAAGAATAAAACTACAAATTTGGCATCAGCCTGAGATGCTAATCCTGGTATTAAAAATAGAACTTATATTCATAAATTAGTATTTTAAAAGTTGCACTCAAACTGGTGCTTGGGGATGTTTTGTGCTGATGAAATTGAAACAAGCCATAGAAACGTTGTAACAAAAATGTATTCAAGTATTTACTTGTTTTCTTATTTTAAAAAATGTGTATAGTTTGTTGAAACTTTACTGGACAAAAAACCCAACTACTTGACTAAGTATTTTTCAGCTAAGTACTCGGCTTCAGGGGAGTGTTTAATTGTTCTCTACCCAGTACTGTACTAAAATGTTTGGTACACCCTGGTAGGAACAGAATATAAACCAAGGAGGCTCAAAGTTTTTGTCCTCCAAGGTACTTTTTAAAGTCTACAAAAGCAGAATTTTGGTAAGACCTTTACTATCTTTTGGCTTAAGAACGGTTCATTATATTTATAAATTTGCTAAAGTGCATTTTCTGTCTTGGCTGCCATTGGTCACCGGTAGCACATTCGATCGATGACAAGCGGGCAAGTTGCTTTGACGACTGGCTTTGTAATGTGTGTGATTTAAGAAGCTTAGAAAAAAATAAAATAAGTGGAGAGGGCAAGTTTTTGTTGCCCTTCAACGGTCCTCAGCTTACACCTTTGGCTAACACACTGGGGCAGAGTTCCACCTCTTTGTTTTACTGATTTGGGTATCTGTAGATCTACAAAAGGTATGAACAAACACAGTGTAAACATTTAAAATCTACAAAAGCATTTGAAAAGGTACTCCTCTGCGTTATGAGGGCATGAGTCTGAACAGAATGTTCTCAAAATAGTCTCCCAAGATTTACACTGGCCTGGCGGGAAACTGCATCCGGTTAAAGCCTGTCCCATTGCCAAGTTTGACACTGAAAAACTTTATCACCATGAAGATCTTAGGTGCCAAAGGTGATTCGCATTGTGCAGGAAACAAATAGGTAAGACACCGCCCCAAGAATGTTAAGATATGTGCATAGGTAAATTGGAAATGCTTAATAGTTTCTAGTCTGCAAAATCAGGTTCTTCTTTAGTCCTCACACAGTGGTATTAGTCACTTTACCAAATCTAGGACAAATATCCAAAAATGCTCATCCAGTTAGTAAAAGAAAAACACAAGTGAAAGGAGCCGTCACAAAAGACACAGTGGCGGCTCCTCCGCTAAGGCGAAGGAGCGCCGCCCCACTGCTTTTCGCAGTGTAAACAAAGCAAAAATAAAATGAGAATAACTCGATGTTATTATCATTTAATTTTTTTCTGCGGCGGCAGCTTTGTGGAGTGGGGTGGGGCTGCTCTGCTCACAGAGCAGGGGGAGGAGTGGTGGGCACTCTGTAAGTGCGCATGAATGTTTGGCCGGCCGTCATGGGCCGGCCACACAGTCATGCTCACTTTGCATGTTCTCCACCCAGGTTGTATTACAGCCTGGGCGGAGGACATGCCCAGGCTCCCAGTACCCGTCTGAGCGCCGAACCACGGCGCTCAGACCAATCACAATGCTTCATTGCAGTGTTGTGATTGGCTTAGGGGAGCCTGGGTGCTTCCTGTTCCGGCCGGACGCGGAGAGTCGATGGTGGAGAGACGCAGCAAGGAGGTAAGTTTCTTTTTCTTTACCACCCCACCCTCCGACTCACCACCCTCAGTCTGTGCCAGCTGCCACTGAAGAGACACTTTCCCAGGATTCATAGAAGTCTTTGTGAATGACTCTCCCACCAGTGTCACAAAGATCCAACTGAATAATCATCTGAACTTCTTGAAAACACAATTTTGTGCCTTTTTAACTCTAAACTGCATGCACTTTGTGAAACTTTCAAAACCAACACAACGTTTTAGGTAAAACTTCCCCTCTTTCTATAATAAGGGGAATGCTCACCATAATCCCACGGGCGGCTCCTCCGCTAAGGCGGAGGAGCGTCACCCCACAGGAAAAATAAAATGATAATGACAGCATGTTATTATCATTTTATTTTTCAGTACTCCTCTGTGGGGGCGGGGTGGACTGGACTGCCCACAGAGCAGGGGCAGGAGTGGTGGCACTCTCTAAGTGCGCATGGCGGTTTGGCCGGCCGTCTTGGGCCGGTCAAACCGTCATGCACACGGGGCTGTGTTGCACAGTCTGGGTGGAGAATATGCCCAGGCTCCCAGTCCATGTCTGAGCACCGAATCAGGGGGCTCAGACCAATCACGACGCTGCTGTTACGCAGCGTCGTGATTGGCTAGGGGAGTCTGGGAGCCTGTGTGCTTCCTGTTCCTGCTTCCTGGCGTTGACGGAAGAAGAAGAGGATGACGGAGAAGCGGTGGCCAGCAATGCGTGATAAAGCTAGAGTTGGTAAAATTCCCAAAAAGTATGAGTTTAGTTCAGATTTTTGTTAGGTATGGACCAGACTGGTTCAAGTATCCACTTCTAAGGCTCTTTAGAGGGTAGACATTTGGAAGTGTTGTAACAATAATACAAAGGGATAATCACTCATTACCTGACTGAGTCTTTTTTTAATTCAGTATAAGAAAATTCTTTTTTGTGATGTCCTGAAAATCGGTCCCGGATTTCGCCCACCTGGACCGGCACAGGACACATAGCCATGTTTCATGTGTTTTCACCGATTGCGCCGGAGCCTATAATCATTCCTTTAAGGTCGGAGGGCCTCATAGATGGTTTCTCATTTGTGCTTGTCTCAATACACGTATTTCTTTGCATTTATTATTATGGTTTATATTTTTCATGAATATTGACAGTGTAGTTCCATTTCTATACTTATATAGTACCTTTAATTGTGTTCCCATTTACATATAGAGAGTGTATGTGTAAAATGCCGAAATAATTCTCAGGAGCTGTTTCTCACATTACATCAGTAACGACGATGTTTCTGACAAAGTGTTGCATGTTTAGATTACAGTTCTTTCGCCAGAAGTAAAACACGGGCAGAGAACAGCCGGCACTACATCACTTCACACAATGCTGCAACCTCCTCGGCCAAGGCAAAACATACCTGGCGCTACCATCACTTTTACAAAAACATTTTCTTTTTGTGACAAACTTTGACACAGAAGGCAATGCCATACTGACATATAAGTACAAAATCTTCATAGGTCTTGTGTTTGTACCACAAAAAGCACAGCCTGCTTGCCTGCACTGCCATTTGCATGTATTACAATATTTTTTTACCTCAATGGCCACAGGTTTGGCCAAAAATGAAAAACAGCCAATGATAAAGCCAGCAGGTCTGGCTTCAATGTGCTAACACGTTCAATCACAGACATTTACAAATGCTGTTTACATGCATTACATGCACAAACGTTAATTTAGCACATTAAACCAGCACTTTAGGCTTTACCAACGATGGTAGAAAAAGTAGCAAAAAGGACTGATTTCTATATAAAATGGATATATGATATGTGATATAAAGAAATTAATGTGGCAAACAGTGTGATGATTGTGTGAACTTTCGAGAGGTAAAACAGTCCATCATACATTCCATTTGGGGCACTTCCTTTTATTTATTTTATGCGTTTTTATATAGCGCAGACTTTACCCGAAGGTGTCAGAGCGCTTCACAATAGGAACAGTAACATTACATGAGGAGAAAATTACAAGTGGGCATGTTACAAAAGCAAACGTTACATTACATGAGGAAAAAGTGACAATTGTGCATATAACAAAGCAAACAACATACAAGAAGAGGTAGCAAATGATACGTTACAAGAGGAAAAAGTGACAAGTGTGCATGATACATAAGATACAAAATACAAATAGAGGTATAATACTGCAATAAGTGGCAGTCACTCGGAACACACTGGGAAGGCCCTTCTATAGGCATGGAGTACAGAATTTCCTATAGTGGAAGAGCTTCCTTGAGGGAGTAGAGAGGGCGTGAATTAGATTTGGAAGTGTCTTTGAAGAAGAAGAAATTTGAGGTCAGTTTTGAAGGACCGGGAAGAGGTGGTGGTCCGGAGCTGAGGCGGAAGTGAGTTCCAGATTCTCACCGCGTTGCCAGAAAAGGATTGGGCCATCGATCTTTCCTTTTTGAAAGTGGGAGGTTCAAGCAATAAATTTTCCGCATTACATGATGGTCTAGAGCCTCCAGAGAGTTTCAGTTTATTCGCCAAGTAGCGAGGAGAGGAGGAGTGCAAGGCTTTGTGGGTGATACAGGCAGTCTTGTAGATAGATCTTGCCTCGATGGGAAGCCAACAGAGGGAAGATAAAATGGGTGTGATGTGGTCGCTTCTTTTGGTCCCATATATGAAACGAGCTGCTGAATGGAGAACAGATTTAAGGGGGGACAGGTGGGATTTGGGGAGGCCAGTAAGAGGAGAATTGCAGTAGTCCAATCTAGAGAGAACCAGCGATTGGACCAGGGTTTTTCGGTCTTGCTCTGGGAAGAAGCGTCGAATCCCCCAGAGAAAGCGCAGTTGGTATCGAGCAGACTTTGCAATGGAATTGATGTGGGAGAGTAGATTGAGTTTTTTGTCGAGTATGACACCAAGGGATTTTGCGCTGTCGACAATGATGGGTTTATTGTTAAGTAGATTCATCTGATCCATCCATGATTGAACCGGAGGAGGAGAGAGTGAGGAGGAGAGGAGGAGGAATTCAGTTTTGGAGGGATTCAGAATCAGTTGATGAGTTAACATCCAGTTTTGAATGGAGTCAAGAGTGGAGTTTAGGATGGAGAGATCGTGTGTGGAGGACACCTTGAGGTAGATTTGAGTGTCATCCGCATAGAGATGATAGAGGATCCCTGATTTACTTAGGTGATTTCCCAATGGTTCCAAATAGAGGTTGAACAAAGTGGGTGCAAGTATAGAGCCTTGAGGAACACCTTGACCTACCGCCAAAGGAGATGAAAGACTGTTCGCTATTTTGATCATTTGGGATCTATCAGAGAGGAAGGAAGCAAACCATTTAAGCACTGTGCCTTCTATGCCCATTCTCTGTTGAAGAGTGTTAAGAAGAGTGTTGTGATTGACAGTGTCAAAGGCTGCAGAAAGGTAAAGGAGAATTAGAAGACAAGATTCCCCTGAATCGAGTATCCGCAGTGCGTCATCAATCACTTGCAGCAGGGCTGTTTCAGTGCTGCAGTTTTGAATGAAGCAAGACTGGAAGTTGTCAAGAAGATCATTGTCCTTGATATGACGGGAAAGTTGTTTCGCTACACATCTTTCTGTGATTTTCGCAAGAAAAGGTAGGTTGGTGATGGGGTGGAAATTGTTGAGGTCGTTCGCATCAGCAGTGGGTTTTCTAAGAAGAGGGGTAACCTGCCCAGTTTTGAAGGAAACAGGAAGGGAGCCTTGACAGAGGGAGAGGTTAACCAGAGTGGTCCAATAGGAAAGAGGATGGGTGTAGAAGTCGATTGCAATGGCACTAGGGATGGGGTCCTCGAGGTTCAATTATACACCAAGCAGCCAATTGCATGTGGTGAGAGAGTATTACCCCCAGGTCCCTTATGTCCTCGTCCCATTCATTACTATGTGGAGATAACCATCTCCCAACAGAAAAAAAGATCAGAAGAATGCTGGGACACTAACCCCGCCCCTCCCACCGGGAGTACATAAGGGGTACTTACCCAGCATTCCGCCTGTTCTTTTTTTCTGTCTGTCGACAGAATGAGTGACGAGTTTCTGGTGCTGCTCCTGCTGGGCTGGAGTGGTGTTTCTTCTTTGACCCCCCGTCCGGCTGCCTGGCTGTGCGGGCGGGGTGTCTGTTTGTCTGTGGTCTGCCTCCTGGCCTGCCGGGCTTGCTGGGAGGCATGGATCTTCCTGTTTGGCTCTTGCCTGCTGCTACCGGCCCTTTGCGGCTGGTGTGCCGACCTTCCAGTTCCTTCTGGGTTGCTGGGCGCGTCTTCCTGTGGCTTGGCCGGTGGAAGACGCGCTGTGTTTGCTGCTCTCCCTGCCTTCCTGGTTCCTCCTGCCCTGGCGTGGTTGTGGCGGGCTCTTTGACCTGGCTGGCAGTTTGGGGGGGGCCTTGCTCCTGTCTACCGCTCCCCCCCCGGGTGAGTCCCGCGTAGCGGTCTCTGTTTTTTTCTCACTGTTCTTGTGTTCACTTCGTATGCTACTGAGCTGTTGCAGTATGCCATCCGATGCAATTTTGGACCCGTGTGTACGGGCGTCAGCGCGAAACCTGTTTGCCTGAGTTACAGCTCTCTCTGTTGCGGTGCGATGACTCCAGGCGGTGTTTGCGGTCCGGGCCCTGTGGTCAGTGTCGGCCACGGATGGGCAGGCAGTGTCGGCCTCAAGTCGGGCTCCTGGATGTCCGGAGCGGAGGCGCTCTGCTTCGACAGGTTTGCTTCATTAACGAGCTGCGCTTTGCGGCATTCCCACATTGGTGTTGCCTGGGGTTGCCGGGGTTTGCGCTCGGGGCATTTGGAGCCTACAGAGACACCGTGGTGATATGGGGACTGTGTATGATTTGCTTGTTGTATGACAATGTGTACTGGAGTTGTCCTTATAGCATGAGGGGGATATGTGAATAAGACATGTTGGTGTCTTCTTGGGAGATTGGTATTTATTGTTGCATCTCTGACATTGATAACCCGCAAGAATGTGATATACGTCCATTGCTATGCTCTGCTCATCCTATCAGTACGTGCATGAACTGTGCCTGGGTGGTCTCTGGGACGCCTGCAATTGTGGTTCTGCTCCGGTGGTGTACTGATGTCCGGCACTCCTGGGGGACATTTGCTTCTGTTAAACGCTACTGCGGCACTGCTTGGGGGCATTCCATGTGTGTGTTCTGCGGAGCAGCAACACGGACGTGTGCGCATACCTGTGCAGGCCTTCACTTAGCTTTGCTGCTTGGTTTACATCCGTGGTTCCGGGGGGTGCCCCTTTAGCCTGGCAGGGCCTGATTCTGGGTGGATGCTACGTATTGGTGTCTGTGTCCTCCCTTTGTGCTGTTGCTCTCTGCTGTTGCTCCTCTCCCGCGTTCGGTTCATTGGTGCGGGCTGGGGTGCTGTATCCCCCTTGGGTTTGTGCTGTGCCACCCTGTCGGAGCCTGCTCTTGTCTGGGGCCTGTTTGGTGCCTGGATGGTTGTCCTCCTGGCACTTCCGTGTACTGGGGGCTGGTCTGGGCCCTCCTGTTCCTCTGCTGACATGCTCTGCTTGTTTGGTGGACTGTTGCGTTCACTGTTGGGATCTGGGTTGCCCTCGTGGTTGCTGGTTCGCCTACCCTTGGGTCCGCACAGCATTTCCTCCTTCAATGGTTGCAGTTGTGTGTGCCTTGGTCTTGGGTTGCACTTGTCGTCTGTTCTTCTGTGCATTTCTGCCCTGGGGTGGTCATGCGCTTTGCTGCTTCCTGTTGGGTGTTTTCTTCCTGTGTACGGCGGACTCTTCTGTTGAGGTGCTGCAGCACAGCGGCTGGGGCTGGTGTGTTTGGAACCTCGGGGACCCGGGTTTGGGTCCCGGCCTTGCCTCTTGGCTTACCCATCGGGTGATGCTGGGCGACTTTCTTCATCTCGCTGTACCTGTACGTGTGGATTGCATTTGTGTATTCCCTGCTTGATGCCCGAATTCCTAGCACCGTCTGCCTTCGTGTAGACTGCTCTGTTGATTTCTTGTCTTTCCTGCCCAGGCCTGGCCTGCGGCCGTTCCACCCTAGTGGCTCCTGTTCTTGTCTGTCTTCTAGGGTTACGCCGGGTTGGTCCTGGTTGGTGCCTGTGTGGGTGTCCTCCTGGGTATGCTCGGTTCTGTGGTCTTGCTGTTCACTTATTTCTGGTGGTGGGCATTGAGCTACCTGGGGGGCCTTGTTCCTGTCTCACGGCCCCTCCTCCTGGATCTGTTCCTCTCTGGCTGGGGCGTCGGCTCCGGGACCGTGCCGCATTGCGGATTTGTTTGTCCTGGTTGGGTTGACGCCTGTGGTCTGTGTTGAGGCGGTTGGCGTCTTCTGTCTTGCCTTGGGGCTGGCATTGCGGTTTCCTGGCTGTCCCTCTTGTGTGTCTGGGTTCCTCCGGGTGCTGTTGGCCTCGGCTGTGCTCCCACTGACCTGCGGTGTTCTTCTCCGGCTTGGTTCGCTGGTGGGGGAGGCGGGTTCTTGTCCCTGCCTGGTCCTGTTTTCTTTTTGACCGGTGTTGGGCCTCGTTTTTTTCCCCCGTGGTCCTGTTGTCCCGGGGGTTGTATTCCGGTCGCTCCTGCTCTGCGGGCTTGCAGCTCCTTCTGCTTGGTCTCCGGCGGTGCCTCCTTGTGGTCGACCGGTTGACTTCGGACTTTCCTCCCTGTTGGCACTTGGGTGCCTGGTTGCATCCTGGTGGGGTGCCCTCCTGGATGTGCTGGTGCTGTCTACTCGGGGTTGCCCGGTTGCTCGCTTGCACTGCTCCCTCTGTTATCGGGTTCTGGTCCTTGCGGTATGGTGTGTTCCTGCCGTTGTGGCCTCTTGGCTCTGGCTGTACCTGTTTGGGTCTGTCGCCTACTCCTGTATTCCCTGCTTGCAGGCTCTTGGGTTTTTGTTTGGGCGCTGCCGGGGCTGGTTACTCTCTGGCCTGTGCTCTGCTGGGGCCTTCCCTTCTTTGGCCTTCCCCCGGTTGTGGGTTGGGCCTTCGGGTCCTTCTGGTCGAGCAGGTTGCTTAGCTTCGGCTTTGGCTTCCCGGCTGATGTGTCCTCAGTTGCCGTTTTCTGCCCTGGGGGTTCATCCCCTGCTCGTGCCCTGCCTTGGGTCGTGCTGGGCTGTGGGGTTTGGTTTTCTTGTGCATTCCGCCCTGGCTTCTGTTGCTTCTGTGGTCGGGATGTTTTTTTGTGTTTCCGTGCTGTGGTGTTTGGGCCTGTCCCGCTCCTTTGGGACCTCTTGTGGTTGTTGGCCCTCGGTCTTTGCTGGCCTCTGTGTTTTTGCCCCTGCCTTCTGCTTGGGCTGTTTGGGGTCGTCTCTGCCTGGCCTGTCACTGGTTGGGCTTGTCTGTTGCTGATGTTGGCTCCCTTTGGGTTCCCTTGCTCTGGTCTTGGGTTCTCTGGGTCGTTTGTCCGCTCCGTTGCACTCCTTCTCTGGTGTTCGAGGTGTGCCTTCTTCGGGCTGTGACTTCCTGCTCCGGTTTCCGCCGGTTTGCGGTTGGGGTGTTCTGCTGGGGCTGTGTTCTTGGGTTCATGTGCTTCCTCCTGTTCCCTTTTCTTCTTTGTTTTCCCAGGTCACTTTGTCCTGGTTGGTTGCCCTTGTCGGTTCTTGCTGCTCGGGCTTGCTGGCGGTACTGGTTCCCTTGGTGCCTTGTTTCCTGGTCGGTTTTTCGTCCTGATGGGTTTCTGGTCCCTACTGGGTCGGCTGCATGGTGGTTGGGTTCCGGGGTTTGTTCTTCTTTCCCCGGTGCCTTGGCTTTCCCTCTTTCCCTGTCCGTGGGCTCTGTCTCGCCTTCCGGGCTGGGTGCTGGGGGGCTGTCGGCTGGTGCTGGCCCAATTTTTTTTTGAGGCCTGTTCCTCTTTTGTGAGGTTCAGGGGGTTTGTCCTCTGGTCTCTCTGGAGCCGGGTCGTTTGCGTCCCTTCTCTTCTGGTTTGGTCCTGCCCTTGGTGGGCTTCTCGGCCTTTTTTTCCCGGGGCGGCTTTTGGTCGTCTTTTGTTTGGGGCTTCGCGTTTCTCTGGCCCCCTTGTCGGCTGGGTGTTTCTTTTCTTTCTGGGGCCTGCGTTCGGCTGGCGTGGGTTCTCTGTGCCTGGGTTTGGCTTCTGTTGCCCGGATCTGGCTTGCTGGCCTGGTGGCTCTTGGCCTTCCTCTTTGGGTGGCCTCCTCGCTGTTTTGTTCTTTCTTGCCTCGGTTGGCTTGTGTGTCGGTGCTCTCCCCTTCTCTGGTTGGCTGTGGGGTGTTCCTGCTGTGGGCTGGTTGGCCTCTGTGGTTGTCGGACTGGTCCTCTGGATGTTCTCCCGTTGTTTGGTTGGGTGCGTCCCGGATTGGTGGGGCTCCCTCATGTCTGGGTGCTCTGCTTGGGGTTTTCGCCGGTTCTGCCTTTTGCTTCCTGCGGTGGCTGCCTTGGTGTGGTTTCATGGGTTGGCTTCTGTTTTGTTTGGGAAGGCCGGCTTTTCTGCTTTGGTATTCTCCACATAGTAATGAATGGGACGAGGACATAAGGGACCTGGGGGTAATGCTCTATTACTTACCGGTAATCTTCATTACTCCGGGTCCCGTTGTCCTCGTCCCATTCATACGCCCCGCCCTCCCTCCCGGACGGCCGGCCTTCCTGTTGTGGGCTTGGTTGTTCAGGCGGAATGCTGGGTAAGTACCCCTTATGTACTCCCGGTGGGAGGGGTGGGGTTAGTGTCCCAGCATTCTTCTGATCTTTTTTTCTGTTGGGAGATGGTTATCTCCACATAGTAATGAATGGGACGAGGCCAACGGGACCCGGAGTAATGAAGATTACCGGTAAGTAATAGAGCATTACACCTCCGGGGAGGAGCGAAAGCCCACCCTATGTATACGACAACCTTAAGTAAGCAGACAGATGTGCTGTTAAGCCAGACCTAAAAATGTTTCTTGCACACGACACTGCAGTAAACGCGCCAGCGTAAACTGCGATGAGAATCGGTGTTTTGGTCTCGAGCTGCACGCAGAAACCATAAAACGTATCCTGCTTGTGAAGCACGCAGTGAATCTTGGTTAAAAAAATTCTGAGTCAGGAAGAAACGTTTGCTTAAGGCACGTGTCCACCACATTCCCCGCCCAATCAAGCAGCTAAGAGGCTGAGGTCCAATGTTTTTATTGGTTCCTGGACCAGCCACCAATGTCGGGCCAGGACAGCTGCTTCCCCCAACAGACTCCTCATCGCTCCCTATGACCTCACACACTTCTGCGCCCTGACAGAGCACAACACAGAATCGCACGTGACAGTTTACCAACTGCCAACACACCAGACCAACGCTCCAATAATGCTGTGTCTGGGTATCTGTAACATTTTCCAGCAAGACATCTGAGCATCGGTCTATTCCTGGGCATGCAATGCGTCCAGGAGGAGCAGGTGGAAAAAGTGCCCTCACTGAAACATACGTCATGGGGCGCTGCAGCTCAGCAGACCACCACGAATTCCCTGGCACAACAGGGAGGCCAGCAGAGACTGAGCCGGTGTTAACGTCAACGAAGCAGCACCGCCAAGTTTCCCAGGTCCATGCGTGATGTGCCTCTCCAGCCCAGTCAGTGGCGTAGCAAACGGGTTGGGGGGGGCACGAGTTTTGGGGGCAGTGTCCTCCCCCCACTCTTACCTGCGGTCGTCGCGGGGCAGCAAAGGCAGGAATCACCAGAACCCCCGCTCTTAAATGTGGCAGCTGTGGGCGGCAAACGCAGGGACCGCCACTGGCGGCACAAGGTCTAGCTACGCCACTGACCCCAGTTTCTTGATTTGAACTCTCGAACTTGTGGTCTTGTTTATGACATTATAACACAGGACTACAAGTCCCAGAATTCAAAGAAAAAACTGGAATGGAGCATCACATCACGCATGGACCTAGGAAAGTTGGCAGCTATGTTGATGTGACCATTCTTTAAAGTTCTTGTTACATTTCTAGCGCCCTTTGGTGGCACTAATGGACTATTTTTGGCTTTGAAGCTATGTGTTTCCAGGAGACGTGTGTGCTCGGGTAATATGCAGGGTTCCTTCCAGTGCTTAATTTGAGCCTGTGGTTTCCGGTGCTCAGCACAGGCACTTAATTGCCAACACATGGTGGCGCCGTTTGTGTTTTTTAGAGATGAGCACAACAAAAGTTGTTTATTAATTCAATATACATTAAAATGACTAATACTGGCCCCCCAAACCATTCTTATAGCTTTGGGGGGTCTGGAATAGTCTGAAGTGCAACACTTGAAGTAGTGTGATGTTCGTAGGTGTGTTTGTGCGGTCACCAGCAGCGCTGGCTGGGGCAATGGGTGGTGCAAGCTGCAGAGACCTCCTGACGACAGCCCTGGCACTAATTTCTTTACAAATTAAACCCTGGTTTCACCATATGAGGGAACTTCTGAAACTAGAAGTTCCGCCAATGCAGACATTTTGGCGCTGAAGTTGCAACA
This sequence comes from Calotriton arnoldi, assembly GCA_963921515.1. Lineage (NCBI taxonomy): Eukaryota > Metazoa > Chordata > Amphibia > Caudata > Salamandridae > Calotriton > Calotriton arnoldi. The sequence goes on along the minus strand of CAWUFW010005462.1, from coordinate 1,164,790 downwards.
GAGTGCATACAATGTGCTAAAATATGTAGAACATAATGTATATAGCTTGTTCCATTTCTACTGGAACCATAAATCACATAGGTACACAATGAATTAAAAATATTTCTGCATGTAAGTAATATTCATATGGTTGCCAAGAGACTTCATGTCACCAAGGACACAGTGCCCCCATTTTGGGATTTTTGCTTAGCAGTCTGATGCATTATGGTACTTGAAGTCCTTATTCATTTGAGATGATTCATTATGACTAACACACATGAAAACAATGATCTGTAAAAGAAATGCCCAGGAGAGGAGTTTTGACATGGACTCCTCAGGGTACCTAAATTCTAGCCATTAGCGTGGTCCTCAGAATGGAAGCTGTTGGCCCAGTTCATAAAAAAGAAGTAAATCCAGATACAGATTTATACCTTTTTAGAATCCACGAACAACTGCAGTGGTACCCCTGGAAAGCTGCAGCAGGTACCGCTGTCCTGTCCGTTTAAGGTGACATTTTTATTATTTGCTGTTTCCCCAGTGTGGAATTGCACGCCAAGAAGAATTGTGCTTTGGGAAATGGCAGCCCACTGTGCAACTGCACATATTTTTTTTGTCTACTCCGGGAATACATTCCCCTGTGGAAAGCCCATTATCTTACGCCATCAAGACGTTTGGGAGTGTTCCGTAGGCCTGGAAGTAAATTTACTCTAGCCCTTTTCTGGGGAAAATCTCCACTCATTTCTAGGGTGAGAAGGGCTCAAAGACAATTTTGTGAATGTCCACAAGCTCATCAATTTATAGGGGTTCATAAACTCTCATGGCAAAACACATCTGGATCGGGACATAACATAACATGTATTTGTAAAGCGCACGCTTACCCAAGGGAATCTTGGCGGTGAATAACAGATGTTTATTTTTGCCAACTCGACGGTACTCATTTTAATTGACCTCAGAAGGATGAAAGGGTGAGTGAACCCGCATGGATTTGAACCTGTGACCATGAGGTCAAACACAGGCCCCTACAGCGGGCGCATTAGTTTACTAAGCCCACACCCCCCATCTCTTGCGTGAGTTTGACTATAGTGCATATGTACACAGTTGTGATGGACAATTCCACAGCAGGAAATGCATTTATGACTGCTAGGTATTCTTTAGTGGATAGCTGACAGGTGAGCAATTTTCAGCCACAAACCTATATTTAAGATCAAAAAAAGGCCTTGTGCATTGAAGCATTTATGCTTATAGAACGATAAAGCATTGATGCCACTACACGCCAACAGCGCTAGAGAGAAATGGTCCTTACCGTCCATCCGTGGATCACCACAAAGGTCTTACTCGTGTGGTTGAAGTTGCAGCGTGAGACAGATTCCCCTTCGCCTGGGACCAGGAAGCAGAGATCTTCCTCTGGTTCTTCAATTGTCCTCAGTGAAAATTTGCTTTCGATGTCATTGAAGTCGATTGTGTCCTGTGTGGGGATGACTGCAAGAGAGATATGCAAAGACAACATTATTCTTCACAAACAAGAGGAAATCACCTGCAGCTTTTCTCAATAAATATAAAGGTCCAGGTTTTAGTCAGCCCTGGGGGTTGACTGTTTATAAATGCCTTATACTGTTGCACATATGGTAAACGAGCACGCGGAGATAACGGGGCAGAGTTACTATTCCATTCGCAATCCATGAATGTGCAGTTTTGCACACTGTCTCGTTTGCGAATGGGAGTGCAATTTGTGATGTAACATATGTACTGATAGGTCATATCATAAACTGAGCATTTGTAGTGGGTCGCAAATTGATCTACCAAATGAATATTAATTGGGCCTATTGCCAAGAATTCTCACAATATGTTCATTTAAATTCACTTTTGAGCCAGGAATAACTCTTCTTACAGCGAAGTATAACATTAAGATTAAGCCAAAATTTAGGGCTACCATATTAGGAAGCAATGGTTGCTTCAAGCTCTCTCCCTCTCAGGCCACTTCCACTCATTAGCTGATCATCTGAAAGATCAGCCAATAGAGGAGCAGGTGGGGACTTGAACGATTGGCTCACCTCCCATCAGGGCTCTGGATGAGCCAAACGCTTGCCCTGGGAAAAACTACCACATTTGGTAATGCCTGCCGGCTCCCATGGCTGCCTCACAGACATGCAGGCCAGGAACGAATGCGACGATTTTGAAACCACCCATCCTGACATGCCCAGTTTGTGTCTCTGCAAAATGCTGCACAACACTACAACTGTCTGTCAGAGTCAAGGGTGAGACAGCAGCAGACCAGTCTCCCAGCCTCCTCCTGCTTTCTGTGGGAGTGTTGGGCAATATTCTGGTGGACATTTTTCTTTCACACTTTATCACAGTTCACAAAGTCAGGTCCCAACAATTTCTAGGCCTATTGCCCTCAGAGATGGCAGCTAGTAGGAAATATTTTTACCTCAGTAATGCCATCTGTATTCTACTTATGGGAATCCATATCTGCACCATTTTGCATCCTTCTGGTGTCCTTCGGCAGATAAATATACACATGCACCATGGTGAGTAGTAAACTGCTTCAAGCTTACATTTGTCTCAGTTTTCTCGGTTTTAGTCAATGTTACCCGAAGAGTACTAATATAACCTGGACAAGTCCACCCAATCTTCCAACCCATGATTCAGCCTTCAGTGGCTTGGTCGGTGTGTCAGGCATCTCACCACATTGAAGTGAGAAAATATATACCCAGCTGTTTTCGATAAAGCCGAGTCAGAAAACCCACAAATGTCTACACCATAATGAGTACCAGTTGCAACTTGGCACAGTAATCCTAAATTTCTGTCAAGTTTGGTGTTAAACCCAATGATACTTCGAATTGAATGAAATAGGAAAATGCACTATTTGAGACTCAACGTGGTTTTCCATTTCCTGATCTCAAGAAAATAAATTCTAAAATGTCCAAAGTCCTGGGCATGACTCAGCACTCTAACCCCTTTCAGAAATTAATATTCCACTTTACATTACTGGGAACCCAAACTTTTCAAAATCTTCAAAAGCGTTTAAAAAAAAAAGCATATAGGCACCCCAAAAAGGAGTTTCCTCAATGTGCCTTTGATGAAACTTGAAAAGTACCTTGAAGCACAAGAATAGATATTACTTTAGCCGCGGAACATATCGATACTCACTGCTCATCCCCACCCTGGTATTACCTTACTGACGAACTTCGCTCAACTGCCTACCTGCGGATGCATCACTCGATAGCAAAAGACAAGAAAAAGAACAATCATTTGTTTAAAAAAAAAAAACAGGAATGTCTACCCACATACATTGAAATGGCTTTGTGTGGGCATGACATTTTCTGAATGATTTATGGTTCAGTGGTAGGAAGAGACGGGTTTCTGCAGACAGGGCTTAAAGTATCAGGAAACCAGTTATTTAGTTGCTGACACAATATTGTATGTTTTGTCACATGACTCTTTTTTTTTTTTGCTCCAGTGGACTGACACGTTAAAAGGTAAGTCTTCGATTCAAGCACCACGCAGTATTTATTTGATGATAGATGAAATTTGATTCCAGCACATTTTTTTACATATTGGTTTATATACTTCATGAACCTTAGAATCATACCATCTATATGCTAGATTGGAGAATATTTTGGATAAGTGCAACAAATATAAGGCATTTGCTAGTAATTTACCACTATATTCTGCTTGCCTTACTATAGATCCAACCTGTGTCTTCCACACACTGCTGTTTTATTGTAGCTATACTTCAGACAATGACCATAACACACAGGTCAGTCAAAACAGTTACCAAGCAACGCAGAATCAAAAGTGACACAACCCCTCTTCGTATAAGAATACCACAGTGAAACTAGTCTAGTTAAGAATCAGAAAGAGAAAGACTAAGAAGACAATAAAATGAAAAGAATAGCATAACTCCCTCTTCTTTGCTTAAATACAAATTAAAAGTGTTTCTCAAACCCTGAAGAAGGCTAATCACAAATCAAGGAATAGCTGAAACATTTTCCCACAATAGCATATTTTTCTGCAAGCTAAAAAACATTACGTCATTCGTGACAGTCACCTACAAAGGATTATTCCTCTGTTCACACTGCTTCACAAATCAAGCTAAGTATGTGCCGTGGAATTCGTTTTTAAGAACAAAGTGAGGGCGAACCCACTGTAGTCCTAAATGAGCTAGTCAATAATTAGGGCCCCCGGTTTTATGGTATTTTTTTTATTTTTTTATTTCTGTCTGTATTTATCCATATTTATTTTTTACCCATTTTATCTCTATTTGTCCATATTTATTTTGTGTTTCGTGTATAAATGAAGTTGTAAAACTGTATATTTCCATATTTATTTAACTGACACACACTCATACTTTGATGTCTGTCGTGATTTAGCTATTTAAGCTGCAAAATATTACATAACAATACATCCACTAAATATTAGCATTATACCACAAATGTATGTTTACATATGCCATTTTTTATAGAAATGTCATCCTGTTTTTTTAATTTCCCATGCTGTCCATCTGCTCAGCTGCTGGGCTACAATTCATGAAAGACAGCACGGAGAGTCACTTAAAAGAAGCACAACTTTCTGTATTTATCCACTTTTAAAAATAAATGCAGACAGAAAACACATTGTTTTGTGTCTGCATTTATCTGTAAAATTCCGTAAAAACGGAAAACAGGGAGCCTTATCAATAATGTATACTTTTGCAGGACATGAGAACTGAAAGTTACAATATGTTTATCAAACCATATTGTTTTAATGACTATTTTATTCTTACTATCACAACGTGTAGTTTTTGCTCTTTCACCGTCTGCAGAAATCAAAGATCATTTCACATCGGGGAAAGATTTACTGATCATCACCACTTCATAAGATTTAGTCTACCATATATACATTACTAAGAGTCATATTACTAAGTAACAAGGAAAGGCACATTAAGATTTGACCTTTTTGTCAAGAACTTGTAATAATACTTGTAAACTAGTAGATGGTAGAATGACACACAAAAATCAGGTTGGACTAAAGGGTTGGGGAGTACATGTTCTAACTTAAATTCCTAATGATACCCTGCTGCGTAATTTTTGTACATGTCCACCATGTTCTTCGTTGTGCCATGGGTCAGTGTGGTAGCGCAAAATCAAACCCTGCTGTGGCACGTAAAGGACAGCATGAGTGCAGTGAAAAGAAGTGCATGAAACATGAATTCATATGGTGGAAAAGCAAACAGATGTTACATCGCTTCGATCCCGCAGAGATCAATTGAAGCCACGTTTTACTAAGTCTGATCCAAATTAGCGTGTGCAGATTCTGTTATTAAAATAAAAGGCTCCGAAAAATACATAGCATTCCTTCGATTCTTATGTAACAGTTTAGGGGCCACTAGCTACAGCCGAATTGACGGAGCCGTCTACCATCCTGTCAGGCGGGAAGTGCCTACTTACAGGCTCAGGAGCCCACCGCTTGCCTGTCCTTATAATCTATGGTGTGGACTGGAGGTTAATTTGTAAAAAGTATTTGCTAGGGTTGAACTTATATCCCAGGAAGAAAACCAGGGCTTGCACCATCTACGGCCACTGCTAGGTCGGCCAAATGCTAGTTCCTGTGCTTACTACTAAACATCTCACTGATACAAGTGTGATATTTTGCTCTATTGCACATCACCTAGAGTTGTAAGGATGGAGTAGATGAACGATTTCATTATGTCTCTAAGTATATGCAAACACCGGCTCAAAATAAGCACTGGTGTGGACATCCAAGGACCCTCTTAACACCCTATTTGAGTGCGCTGAATGGCTCACCTCTTATTGTTTCCAAGGCCCTTTTCTGCAAATATATTATGGCTTGGTAATAATTTTATTTTCATCAGTCCTAGACTAATATGTGGCTCAGAGCATTCACATAGGCATCAAGTTAGCTAGCTGGCATCTGGAGAGCGTTGTCAGGGCAACCAGCCATGAGGCAACCAATTACTTGAGAACATGATGAATAAAGTTACACTGATTCAATTGTTGGTAGGTGCAAGTAGCAAGTTTCCCCTATCTCTTTAAGGGAATGCAGTGAGCAGCACAAGCTAATCGTAGTCGGAGCTCTGAAGCCATGAAGGACAGGAGGTGGACCTTTGGTTGGTTCAAACCAGTGAGCACTATCTCGTGGTTCATCATGTCCCGTCCACCCCCATATAATGTCCTCGTGGGGTATGCACAATTCCCATACAAGCATGCTTACCAGTCAAGTCGCCCACTCTTGGTCTTAGTCGTCATCTTTTGAACGATATCTTCTGACCTGCTAAACAAGCATTGGCATAGCCAATAGGTCTCGCCTTTGGGACCTTATAAGTGTTTAGCCATGCAACAGTTGCATAACTAAATACTTATAAGGTCCCAAAAGCAAGACCTATTGGCTACACCATTATAATTGCGGCACCCGCGTTTTACTTTTAACATTAAAAGTAAAGCGCTTTAACATTAAAAGTAAAGCGCGGGTGCCGCGATTATAGCAAAAGTAAAGAAATAGATTATTTTTCTATTTCTTTACTTTTGCTACAATCGCGGCACCCGCGCTTTACTTTTAATGTTAAAAGTAAAGCGCCGGTGCCGCGATTGTAGCAAAAGTAAAGAAATAGAAAAATCTATTTCTTTACTTCAAAGCCGCGAAAGTGAAAGTGATCGCGATGCACTTAATGACCCGTGACACGCGTGGACGCTCACGTGAACGCAAGCTGGTCGCCAGTGCTGTTTGCACTTCCAAAACCCGCTTACTAAAACTCTCGCCAGAGCAGCGCATGCGCTGGCTCAGGCGAGACCTAAAAAGGACCAAGCATCCGTATCCTTCTGTAAGGTTACCCTCTACAAGCCATTTGTCGTTTCAGAAAAATTATGTTTGTATCTATTTGTGCCGGATCCTTAAATACGTAAAAATGTCACAAGTTTTTAGTCAGAATTATATCTAAAACCTATGGATTTTCAGCTATTATTTGTACTCTTCTCCCGCCGGTCCCCGTTCCACCGCAGCGTGTGCTGTTTGAGTGGAGGGACGTGGCTCCACCCATTTCCCCTCCATTTCCGCTACCGGGGGCATTACATAAACAGCTTGGCTGACCGGCGGCGCAGTGATAGGTGACAGCGCTCCGCACGGCGAGGTTCCCACTGTTTATTTTTAGCTTGTACTTATTTCTGTGATGACATGTTTTTTAGTGGTGTTTTAAACTGAAAGCTTTTTATTATTTTAACTTTAAAACACGTAGCTTACTTGCGCATTTGTACTCTTCTCCCGCCGGTCCCCGTTCCACCGCAGCGTGTGCTGTTTGAGTGGAGGGACGTGGCTCCACCCTTTTCCCCTCCATTTCCGCTACCAGGGGCATTACATAAACAGCTTGGCTGACCGGCGGCGCAGTGATAGGTGACAGCGCTCCGCACGGCGAGGTTCCCACTGTTTATTTTTAGCTTGTACTTATTTCTTTGATGACATGTTTTTAGTGGTGTTTTAAACTGAAAGCTTTTTATTATTTTAACTTTAAAACACGTAGCTTACTTGCGCATTTGTACTCTTCTCCCGCCGGTCCCCGTTCCACTGCAGCGTGTGCTGTTTGAGTGGAGGGACGTGGCTCCACCCTTTTCCCCTTCATTTCCGCTACCGGGGGCATTACATAAACAGCATGACTGACCGGCCACGCAGCGGACGCGCGCAGCGGGCGCGCCGCCGGCGCGCCAAAGGCGCGCCAAAGGCAAGCCCGTCTGCGCCCGTCCGCGGTCGGTTCGCATCCAGCGCCAGCCATGCTGCCCGTTTGCAGGCTAACAAGGTAACCCAATGGTCTAGAATGGATCTTTTGGCCCTGAACGTTACTACCTGCCCCAAACCCCACGGCTGTGACCCAATGACAGACACCCCTTTCGGTTATTGCTCTGTTTGTAACTGGGCGCCAGGAGTCCCTAGTTTAAGGGATGTCAAATGGGAACAGAGTGAGTCGATTGAACAGATCAGGGCATGCCTAATTAATTGCAGATCCTTATCAAAGCATGCAGAGGATCTGTGGTTGTTATTGGCAGGAAATGAATTTGAGATCATGTTTTTAACTGAAACATGGCTGAAAGATGACACCTTGGCCGCTGTGGCATTAGCTATGCCTTCTGGGTTTAAAATATGCTGCGGAAATAGGAAGGGTGATAAAAGAGGAGGGGGGGTAGCAATTATTTTTAAGGATTCCTGGGACATAGTTTCCTCAGCATTATTGAATATGGGCGTGGTTGAGGGCCTACATTTTTGTATCAAGACTAGCCCTACAACCTCTTTCTCAGGGCTGTTGGTTTATAGGCCTCCAGATTGCTTACCCAACATACATATGGAACTATGCAACTATATTGCACAGAAATCCCTCTTATTCGCTAATTATACTGTATTAGGGGACTTCAATCTACATGTAAACGATCCCACTTGTGCGCAGGCCATGCAGATGGTCTCATCACTGGAAGGCGCAAATCTGCTTCAACTTGTTAAATTCCCTACCCACAAAGCAGGGCATACTCTTGACCTGATATTTTCTAATATCTCGTCTATGAAAACTGAAGTGCCAATCCAGGTGGTTTGGTCGGACCATTTTCTTATTTCCTTTACTTTTAACTTGGCAAAACCTGATGTGCCTGAGAATGCCAGATATTACCTAAAAAGGAATTGGAAGAAACTGACAGCTGAATGCTTAAGTCCAAATCTGTTAGCCAGTCGTCCATCTTTATCTTTAGACCTTAATGTTAATACGTTGGCTCTTCATAATTGGATTGCTGCTGCAGTAGAATCTACGGCACCAGCCAGAATGACCAAATCCATGAGGAAATCACCCTCTGCTCCATGGTTCTCTGAGGCGCTTAGGGCTATGAAAAGCAAGTGTAAGCGCTTGGAATGGCAGTGGAGGGTGGATTATGATGCTTCTGTCAAAATGACATATGAAAAATCTTTGAAGGTACTGCACAAATCCATGAAGGAGGCCAGGAGAGATTATATCGCTAAGAGTATTGATAATTCCGATAGACCGGACAAGGCTATCTTTAAGGTGGTCAACTCTTTTCTCAAACCTCGTGAGCTGTTAATTGACGTCCGACCCTCCTTGGCACTCTGTGAGAAAATCTCTACCTTTTTCGATGGTAAAATAAGCAAGGTCTATAATTCTTTTTCTGCTACGATTAAATCTGATGTGGTAGCTAGGAAAGCACCCTTGCCTCTCCTTTCTGAATTCAATCCTATTTCTCAGAAGGAAGCATTGTCTGCAATACAGAGTTGCAAGTCAGGCTCGCCGGACGACCCATGCCCTCCTAAACTATGGAAAGAGTTGGCAGATTCCACCTGCGAGGTAATGTCCATAATATGGAACAATTCCCTTTCTTTGGGCATCTTCCCTGATTTATGGAAGCACGCCACTCTACTTCCACTTAAGAAAAAATCCAGTGTGGATTCTGGGGACCTGAACAATTACAAACCTATCTCTCTGCTGGCAGCCCCTGCAAAAATGCTGGAAAAGGTAGTGCAGCGGCAATTGGCCAATTTTATCGAGAGCCATAATATCCTGCACGACACCCAATCCGGTTTCCGAGCTGGGTTTAGCACAGAGACAGCTCTATTAGAGGTAGCAGATTCAATTAGAATGGCATTGGACTCAGGGGCATCAGCTATGCTGGTGCTCCTGGATCTTTCAGCTGCATTCGATACTGTTGACCATTCTATATTGATTCAACGGCTCTTTGACTGTGGGCTGAATGGCACAGCCTTCGCTTGATTGAAGTCTTTCCTCCACTTGCGTACGCAAAGGGTGGCCCTACAACCGTATCAGTCCACCCGAAAGCATTTATGGTGTGGGGTCCCTCAGGGATCGGCCCTAAGCCCACTGCTGTTCAATATATATCTGGCCCCCCTATTTACTTTGATAGGCAACTGGGGAGTTAAAGCAATTTCCTACGCCGATGACACCCAGTTGGTTTTCCCTTTTAAGGATCAGTCTGAAGACTCTTTTAAGAACTTTAAAGGCTGCTTAAAAGATATTGCAGGCTGGATAAATAATAATAAACTTAAATTGAATGCAGACAAAACTGAAGTGCTGTTCTTCGGCAAAATCCAGCCTCCGGCTGCTGACCTGTGGTGGCCTGTGGAAATGGGCTTGCCACCTGCGCCAGTGGAATGCACTAAAAATTTGGGTGTAAAATGGCAGGCTGATCTATCCTTCTCTACCCAAATTCAGCAGGTTACTTCAGCTTGCTTTAGTAGTTTGAGAAATTTGCGTAAGTTTATACACCTGCTGCCTGAGAGCTGCCGTCGGACCGTAGTCCACGCCACAGTAACTGCCCGTCTGGACTACGCGAATGGCCTCCATATTGGCTTACCGGCTTACCTTGTCAGGAAACTCCAAATGGTCCAAAATGCGGCTGCGAAATTAATTAAACGTGTTCCTTTTCGGCAACACATCTCTCCGCATATTCGAGAATTACATTGGCTTCCGGTAGCCAATAGAATTAAATTCAAGACCTTGACCCTTGCCTTTCGGGCTTTCCATGGTACGTGTCCTTCGTATCTAAAACAGAGACTGGGTGTTTACACGCAGACACGTGCTCTGAGATCTAACACCCAGAAATTACTCTGCACTCCACGAGTGACGAAATCCCGACTGGGTGGCAGATCTTTTATGTTTGGGGCGTCCAAATTATGGAATTCTCTTCCGAATTCCTTGCGTCAGATCTCGTCTGAGTCACAATTCAAGAAGGCAGTTAAAACATGGCTTTTTAACCTGGCCTAATCTTTTGTGTCCTGATCGCTGCTTGCCGCGCGCGTGTTACTTGTCACTTTAGCGCCGGGACACCTCCCTGGAGGTAGCTGTTCGCGCTCAACAAATGTCGGTATTATTATTATTATTATTATTATTATACTCGCCAATTTAGCTCAGACCCAGAGGCTGGAAATAGCCGTTCTTGGATTACAATTTTCAACAACATTGTCTGATATGTTTAGAGGTAGACAGGGAAATTGCAGCATAAACAGGGGTAATATTGTTAGCACCTTTCATTTGCCTTTCTTCACCCTGGCAGCTAAAAGCAGTCAGAGACATTCAGGAAAAAATCTTGGAAGTAAGGGGTATTAACATCCAACCGCACTGGAATTTTTGAAAATGTTATCTTGTACAATGGAACAAAGTCCCCTTTGTGGCACTGCCTGTTGGCTCTAAATAACTCTCTCAGTTGGAAAATTGATCTGTAACACTAAAGCTTTAACGACACCGTAAGATAAAAAGAATATTGGGGGGCCTCACCCCAAGTCCCTCTATCTATGCAAAGCGAGGTGCTGTTAAAGAGTTATCCAGTTCCCCCCTATTCTATCTCCCCCTCTCTCCCTAAAGATGGTATTTCCCTTCCCCTTCTAGCACTGGAGGGATATTCCATCGTTGAGAAAGCAGGTGTTGACAGGAGTTAAAATGTGTAAAATCGCAAAGCTGGAACGTAAATGGAGAAAAAAAACAACACAAAACATAATATAATGCTATTAAACTGCCTTTTGTGCTTAAAGGCGCCGAACACAAAACGGAACTGTCGCCTTATTTTAGTACAAAGAACCGCCTGAGGGAACGACCGAAGGTTCTCGAAATACGAGCGCTAGGAGGCAGTTAAACTGTCAAGTGAACAATTCGAAGGAAGAAAGAACCCGTGTCTGCCGGTGTTTGAATGGCACGTTAGCACTCAAGAATGAGGTACGGCCCTGTCACCCACGACAGACGGAAATCACGAATCCCGCCAAGCACTGGGATACCAGCAGCAGGTGGCTGAGCAGGTTCTCTTACTCACCTGTGACCCTCTGCAGATTCATAGTACAGAGACGCTATGCAGAACTTCCTCCTACAGGGGACTCAAACAAGTCCATTTTGACACTTCTGCATGCACTCCACACACATTTTGCTTTTAATCAGCACATTTTTAATTTTTAATTTTTTTATTTTTATTATTATTATTTTTTAAATGGTGGTGTTGAGCAGGGAATAGGCCGTCCAGGCCCTGACATTGAAAATATGGGAGAATGGTTGAGTACCAGGGCTGATGACACGTATCTAACCCCGCACTCTGTCCTAATGACAGGCGTAGAAGAGATGCCACATTGTCCTGTTGTCTTTTCCTGCCCTTCTCAGAAGGAAGTGTCTGCAACAGTACCTTGATGTTGACAATAAGAAACAGATGGTGACCAAGTTTGATGTTAAGTTTCTCCTCCCTGAGATTAGTATTTTTTTTTAAGTCCTGTGGTGGTCAGGTGGGGTTGTGTAGTCTCAGTGGATAACAAAGTGTACTTGGAGGCTTCTTAAATCTGAACACCATAAAATAACAGCCATCAAGGAGCGGTTGAGGTGGTGAGGCGCAGGCAACAGGGCCCCTATGAAGAAGGACATTGTCCACCTGGAAAGGTAGAAACAGGTGAGAAAGGCACATGTAATTATATCAGGGGTACTGCTGGTGGTGGCAAGCAGATCCCAGTAGACGTGTACCTGTGCAGAACAAGAGAAGTGAGAAAAAGCTGATCAAATATGACACTGTGGAATAAAGTAGAGAGAAAAATGGCAAACGCATTGTGCAAGCATCTGCAAGGATGGCACAGTGGAAACCAAAAACAAAATTTAGGCATGAAAAGTGAAAAAAATATATTTTAAAATAGCTGTATGCCACATAAGTCTATGGTAAGTGGGTAGAATGTTAGTTCACAATGGCGAGATGCATTGCAGACTTTCAGGCTATCCAAATGGGAAAAATATACATTGAATAAATTTAAATTAGGTGAGTATCGAGTATCACCTTACGAATTAACCATATACCCCACTAGAAGGAACAGAACTTCCTTTGTGTGAAAGGAAGAAAGACTGAGCTCTTGGGGGTAACAGAAATCAAGAAAACACTCTCATGCAATTTATGTTTGTTGACACAAAACTCTACTGGTGTAGCCGTGTAGGACATTGGTTTCAATTACAGTTTTATCTGCATGAGGTGCTGGTAGTTTATTTAAGATTTAAAATGACATTTTTGAGACAGGGGGAAGCCAACTCACTGAGTAATACGTTTTTATACAATTAATTTGCAAACAGTTAAGGAGGAAAGGCATTAGAAATAACTGCTCACTTTAGAAAAACAGTCTTGCATTGTGCACTTTCTGAGGGAGACTAGAGGCCATACTTCCGGTGCCACCACCCTGAGCCAAAATTTTGGAATTTGATACAAGAGAGACAGGGGGACATCAGTGACTTGAATTCTGAAGAAGTGGATTATAACGCCACATTTCATTCCATTAACAAATGAGTGCATATCAGGTCAAATGTACCCTTTCCGCTTCTTTGCCACACGGAGTAGATTCTTTCCATATTTTCCTTCCATCCATCTTCCGCTTTTCACCTTTGAAGTCCCAACAATGTGACAAGCCAACTGAAGCCCTCAGGCTTGGCCTCTGAAACTTCCATTTCTACAATAGTTTATTGAGAAAATGCTGGACATTGAAATCTCACCGCTACTTCCAGTGAATATTTCTTAATCATGGAGCAGAACTTTGTTGGCAACATAGAAAGAGAACTGGCACTGCAACTGTTGTTGTTAGTTACTTCCTCGAGCTCTGGTTGTGATTGGTTGATTAAAAGCCAATGAGGATCAGTTTGTAGGTGATTTCTGGGCCAGGTTTAACCAGACAAGCACAAAACAAAATAATTAGAGCACTGGGTCTACAAATAGGAAATACCTGGAGAGCATTCTCGAGAAAGGAACACAACTTGCCAACCTTCAAAGGAGCAATGAAGGCAAGACTTCAATGTGGATTTTAACGCTCTTCAAGACGAAAACCACGCCCTCAACCTGCCCACTTATAGGGAGGGACCAGATACCTCCAACAAGTGACCTCAACACATCACATAGGCCATCGCCAGCCTGACAAGAGAATCCTGCTTCCTCCGACACACATCTTCTACCACACCCAATGGAAGACTCCTCAAAGGGTCCCGAAACTAACAACTTTCACATGAAGAGGCCACGAGACAACAAAGTGTCACAGTATCAAACAACTAAATAAAAAAGAAAATGCTGTTCTTCGAACTATTGCTTCTCCCTGTACTGGGAGCAATAGGTTTTACTTTCAATGTTATGTAAACACTGCTGAAAGAAGAAAGATGAATTTATGCGATTTCGCTCTTTGTCTTCAATAACACCATGGTCGCAGGCTGCGATCCAGCAGCTAAGAAAGTTATAATATGACCATGATTTGACACTAAGTTTCAGGACAGTCTTCTGCGTTGCACAATCTCTATAGTGTGGCAGTCTGCACCACATATTGCGAATTAATTTTTTTGAGTAATATCAAATTTCTATTCCTAGGCTCCTGTCAACAAATCTTCAACAGTAAATTCCCACAGAGACCTTGTTCCATATTTTTAATCAATATTCCTACTCTGCCTAACATATATTTGTTTTCATCTATATGGAGCAACTTGACACCAGTTTCTAGAAGGATCCGAAGACGGACCTCAAGCGACTATCAGAAACTTTAGAAAGGATCAGACACTTGTGAAAGTCAAGGATACCTTTGAAAACCATCTATATGACGGGCCTGCTACATATAGGTGGTAATAACTCATGGCGACGAGGTATTCACAGTCAACAAGTTTCAGGTTTTCTTTCTAATGTGCAGCACCAGGGCGCGCTTGTTGGTTAGCGAAGCGCTTTTAATATCACATAACATGTAACACTTGTTCACTTGCTGGTGGTGGTGTTTTTAGGATAGTGTCAGAGCCCACATTTGTACCCAGAGGTCAAATTTTCAGCAATAATACTCTTGCTGGAAGTGAGCATCTCTTTCCGCACTATCTCAGCAGAGCCTGTGCTACCTGCGTGTCTCGATGCCTTTGCTATCTGTGTCTGCGCTGTCTGACTCCCTCTGTTTTCAGTAGTTCATTCTCTCCCATTTATTCCACTTCTCCCACGATGTTCTTGTCTTTCCTCCACCTCCCCAACTGAGTGTTCTCTCCCTGTTCGCCTTGCTCACACCCCAGTTGTTGGCGGTTTCATTTATTCCCTTCCTCTAACGTGATTGGTTCCCGCTCTCCCTGTCTTCTGGTCCCATGCTCTCTAGTAGCAGTGTTATCTTAAGAATTACTGGGGACCAGGCAAGACATATTTTGGGGCCCCCTGTTCAGAACAACTTTGACGTTTATTACACATTTTCTGCCAGTTGAAGCATTTCTGAATCCGAAGAGAATTGAATTATATTTAAAGTTTCAGATTTGGGGCTACACAGAAATAGTTTTACTATTTCTTGCTCGGTGCCCCACAAATTCTTAGGATGGCACTGGGTAGAGATAGAAAGAGTGAGAAGCAAAGGTAGTCAGTAAAAGGGAGAGTGGTTGAGGGGAAGAAAGAGAGGGGAGAGGAAGAATAGAAAGATCACTTTTCCGGGTGGCGGGGAGGGGGCTTGCAGGGTAGGGGTAACTCTTGCTCCCCTCTTCACCTCGCCTCAGCATTACCTCCTCTCAGTTTTTCTCCCTATTCTTTTTTAGGTCTCGCCTGGCATTAGCAGCGCGCATGCGCTGCTCTCGCCATGCGAGGGCCTTTTGGAATCGGTACGATTTCAGAAGGGGGCTTTAAGCCACGCCCTTCTTTTCGATTGGCTCGCGTCCTCGTTTATGTAAAACGACGGCGCGTGATTGGCAACCGGGTATTTGGTGTCCGCCTTGTCCACTTTTAGGATGGCCCATTTCGACTGGCCGACGCCATGTTTGTTTCTGTGATGTACGGGGGTGTGCTCCTAGCGTGTTGTGCAACAAAGAGGTGTACGGCTTCCTGCCCGTGCCGCTGCACGCGCTCAGAAGCCTCCGGGACGTGCTGCTGGAGATATCGGGTGAGTGGCAGCTGTGGGCGCTCTCTGCCGACCCCTGTCTCTGTCCCGCCCAAAATTGCACTTTCCATGTAAAGGAATAGGGAAAATATATTCCCCTGATTTCTCATTTCTTTCAAACTGTCCCTATTTGCAGCTTGAACATGTTGGCATGCATGCAGCAGATCGTAGTTTGAAAGCAGTGCCTACTCGCCCAACTCATCCCGGATAGCTTTGTTTACCTCTAACATGGCGGTCTCCGTTTTGGTCAAGCGCGGTTCAGTGTTTAAAACTACAACGTGCGCAATGAAAGTCTCAAGAAAAGATCGAGGTCATTCAGGTTCGTTCCACCCCCTTGTTGATTGGCTGATGTAAGCCGTAGAGGCCGTTGATAGGCCTGATACAATTTCTGTCATTCTCAGTTGTCCCGCCCCTTCTCACTGTCTGAACCAGGAAAACTTTCCTGGGGTCTTTCGCCGCTCCGAAGCTTCTACTGGTTGTGTAAGGGGCAAAGCCTTCCAGTAAGTAAAATGCGTTTAATAATACAGTGCTGTAGGATACGATTAATACAGTGTTGTAGAAAATGTGGCAACACCAGGCAGAGGTTGAAATAAGACCACGTGTTTTGAGAAGCCGTTTGCAATTAGACAAGGACCTAGGCTTCCTTCCCATGTTTGCAGAGCGTCTTAGAAAAGATTATGTTATTGTATTTGCGTTTATATAGTGCTTACTGCTATCGATGAACCGTTGAAGCACTTTACTGAGAGTCGCACGCTAGTCCAGAACCTTCTCTGCTAAAGTCTGTAATATTCTGTTGTAAAGACTTTGTAGTGATCGTCGTGGATTGAGCAGACCTAAACACAGGGTGTATAATCTTACTGAGTTACAAAGAAATCTGTACTGATTTTATTTACTTTTTTTGTTTGTACCCGAAAGTCCTGTTTTTTTTAATAGTCTGTTTGCTCCCACGCGTCCTTTCAAGTGCCCTTCTTTAATTTGCGTTAAATGCTTTCCATTTAACTTTTTTAATTGCCTTATGGCAACTTCAGGCCGATATCGTCAAGTACATAAATGGGAATGAATTTACTGGTATCTGGAGCTTCCATTGCCCAATCATTTCGATTTTTGTTGTGATTGTTTTATTTTTTGATTCTTTCTTACTTGAAAAAACGATTACAGGGGTGTATTTTTCCAGGACTGGAATTTCCTTATACAAATCAGTATTTTAAATTGAGCATCTTGAATTGGTACAATGGAACTAAATCAATTCCACAAATGCCAGACTACATTTAGTAAATGTAAGGCCAGGACTGGAAACGGTGTCCGTGATATGGAGCTATCTCTTAACGCCAAGGATGCATGGTGTTTAAATGCTTTCATAACCTTGCATTCAGGAATTTAGACAGCATGTTGCTGGTCTCTCTTAAAATAACGCTTTTTGGGGAGTAGGGCTTTCTCCCAGTGACCCATGTTTTGAAACTAGTTTCCTCTTGGATTGTGCCGCTGCCAGTCATCAAAAACTTTAGGAAAGTCTCTGAAGGCTCACCTGCTTTTAGTTAGCAAGAACCACACCATGAGACGCTCAGTGGTAATGTGTGCATAGTAAATTGTAAGTTAGGCATAGCTGTGCGTCAAAATAGGTTGGAGTTGAAATAAAGAAGGTGAGTGCGGCCTTGGAATGCTTTGTTGTTTGGGGCTCAAACCTGGAAAATGTCATACTGTATTTCAAGTAGTGCTGCAGGATATGAATGCGCTTTGGCCAGGCTAAAGCCTGGGGCAGTCTATTCTTAATACATAACCGAGTTTGTCTTTGCCTAAGTAGTACACAGTGTTACATCTGGTTCACTTCTTGAAGGTCGTCAGGCTAACAAACATTGAAAATGCAATAGGTCTCGCCTTTAATTATTTGCTTTGCTAATGGTATTGTATTCTAGCTTTGCATTATTTAGTGTATATTTGTGATATGTTGTAGTTGTATGTAGTTAGAATTGTTTTGTTAGCTGTGTAGTAGTTTAAAGCATAGCGTTAGTAGGGAAAGAGCAGTGTTTCAGATTTGGGAGGTGAATGAATAGAAAAATAGTATGTGTTAATTTCGTATAGTGAGGATTACAATAGCATGAGGCAGACGAAAGGGGCGAGGGAGAGCAAATATATGCACATATCACAAATATACACTAAATAATGCAAAGCTAGAATACAATACCATTAGCAAAGCAAATGGCTTTAACTTAATCAAAGGCGAGACCTATTGCATTTTCAATGCTTGTTTTTTGTTGTTGTATATAGCGCTTACTCGACCCGAAGGTATTGGAGCGCTTTAAATGAGCACCAGTTACACATGGACACAATCAATCATTCTGTTCACGGAAGTTCCCGCCCTCCCTTCCATTTTGTGTGCTTTGCGCTTTCTAAAGCTGTGTTTGCTTTCTTTCTCTCTCTCTCCTCTCTCTGTTTCCCTCTCTGCACTCCCTCCAAGGTTCCTCCGTCTCCCCCACCCCGACCCTTCTCTCCACAGCATTCTGGGCTCGGCTGTGGTGTGATTCGCAACCGATGACGAGGAACCGACCAATCAGCGGCGAGGAGGGGGGCAGGGTGACCTTGGCGCCGGTTCCATTCATGGGAAGTAACTTGTTCCCGGGGTAACTGTCGGTCACAGACGGAACACACAGGCATACCGCGCCCCAGCGCTCACACAGTACCCCCAAAGAGCCCGAGCCCAGCTCACACCACAGACCCTTGTGTAAACACGCGTACAGACCAGATCGGACCACCTCCGAAACCCTCTGGGGAAAGTTGGGCGTTTGCAGGAAGCATTCAACATTCTTAGTAAAACAATTGAATGTGTTGGAGCAGGAGACCTCGAATAACAAAACTGTATTAATTTTTTTTTAAAGAAAAAAACATGAAAGAAAGAAAATGGGAGTCTCCTTAAAAATCCTAAACACTAAACAGTGCAAGCTGCAAAATTCACTGGCTGAGATCTGCTCAGAAGACGCAGACACCACGAATGCACAAGGCCCCCCTCCCCCGCTCACCAGGAAACAGACGATCAGTTCTAACAAAAGTAAAAACTCACTTGAACTTTAACTTGAAAACTTAATTGGGGGAAAAGGTATGAACGGTCACAGCAGGGGAATGACAATTGTACTGAAATGAATGAGGGGCGCGTGTTCCAAATGAGGGTTGTGTGATGTCTACGTCCCCACTCATAAAAAACACCTGATCCCCTACAAGTGAATTTGTGTGCCAACACAAACAGGTCGCCTAGAGTCGCAGATGTCTCGCCTCGGACGTCCCTTAGGAAAGACGCACAGAGGCACCAAATCCGAGACACTCCCCTCACACATGGCTCCTCCTACCTGAGCCCTCAGAGGATGCGCTGTCTCATACATAATCACGACTTGTAAACTTCACTGACAGCCTCTCACATGTATCCAACTTCGGGAGTCCCCTCTCATAGACGCCCCCCCCATACGACCCATCTCAGATGAAGCCTAAACAACAGGCGCTCCCATTCGACAGATATCCTCTCTCCCTGCTCCCAGGAGACACCCTCAGACACTCAAAGAAATCCCATCTCGTGAACTCCACTCAAAAGGGTGCACCTTTCGTTTGTGCAGCAGGTGCAGTGGCACCAGGGCCCAAAGGGACCAACCAAATCCTGATTATTACCGTACTGTACACTTCAGAGAGCAGTATTAACGCTCAATCCATCTGTCTCAGTATCCCATGCGAATTCTCTCGCGCGTGCACCACTCGCCTCACACATCTCATAGCCATCTTCTTTTAAACACCCCAGACACCCCCACGCTCACCCCAGGTAGCCCACTCACAGATGGCCCTTCTGGTGGGCCTCTCTCAGGTACACCGTTGTGTACACCCTGAGGGCCCCCCATCACGCACACCTCACCTCGCACGTCCCTCTAGTTCTCACAGACTCCAGGTGCCAACTCAGACAGGTACTCACAGGTGAGGCCACCGTCATGTATTTTCACAGCTACAGACATCCAGCGCTCTGAAGCCCTGGCCTACTGGGTCGTTCGCGCTAGATAAGACAGCCAATTAATAAATAAAGAAGAATCTTCTAACATGCACCCATTCCACAGATACCCTGCCTCCCTTCTTTCAAACACAAAGAGATCCAGTGACAGGAACTCCTTGGGCCCTCACAGACATCCCTCCCCTCTCCAGGTGGAACCTCTCAACAAATGCGGCCTTCTCGAGATATTCCCCCATGGGCTCCGGTACCACTGCACCTGCTGCACCAATAGTAACCACGCCCCGAGGCAAATGCATCATCTCAGACGTCACTGCTCACAGACGTCCACATACGTTCCAACTCAGGCAGCCCTCACAGCTCAGAGCTCTCTCGGAGATTTTCAACCCTACAGATGTACAGCGCTCTGAACACCTGGTGGGTGAAGTTCGCGCTATAAATACCAAACAATAAATAAAAACGAATCTTCGCTCACACATGTACGAATTCGACAGTTACCTGCATCCCTTCTTCAAACACTCTTAGACACCCTCGCTCGGACATCAAAAGACATCGCCTTCTCAGGGACGCTTAGGACCACCTCACAGAAACACCTATATGCAGGATTCCCCCCACACACCAGAGACATTCCGACCTTGTATGGAGCCCCGGACGTCACCTGTCACACAGACACCTTCTCGGACGTCACCGCTCCGAGAGGTCCACAGACACTCCACCACAGGCACCCCTCACGGGTGAGACCGCTCCCGTGCGAATTCAGTCACAAAGGCGCCCACCTTACACAAATCCCACCTCCCTCCCTACAAACATTCCGAAGTTCTGAATAAGACACCCAGATGCCCGTCTCTTAGGCACCCAAGCCTCATATATTCCTCCGAACTCTCTGAAGGTTTTGAAAACAGTAAAAAGGAAAAAAAACAAAGTTCTGTGCACTGCTGATAGCTGTAATCCTGCTATTAAAACATCACTGTTAAAGGTGAAGAAAGCAAGGTTAATTTGTATCAGGGGTGCTGCATATCCACCCACTCTGAAGTTCGTGCGCACCCCTCTAGCAGACCTGCATAAATCCGGACGTAAACCCAGGACACGAGACTTGATTGGTGAAGCTGCACACAGTGAAGTGCCGCATGGCACACGGTGAGTCAGCCTTACCTGTGCTGTAGGCGGGAGACTGAGGGCACACCCCAGGCAGGGCCCAGGCGCAGAGAGTCCAGCACAGTAGGAACCAGGTAACCCCGCTCCTCATGGTGTCTAAGATCGGTCTGTGTGTGGAGCAGGCAGGCAGGGAAGCTACAGGGAAAGTCCTGAGTGACAGGGCCTAGAACTTAAGAGAGGGGCCCAATGAGAGGGGGCGGCTGGTTGCCCTCCCACGGACTGCCCCTCGCCACTCCTCCCTCCAGCCCTCCCCTGAGCACTTTCCTGCCTCCGGGCCCTTCACCCTGGCTCCCTGGACCCTAATCCCCTCCAAAAAACCCTAAACCCACCCAGAGCGGGGAGCTCGTCTCACCCTCCAAGTCACTGAGCCGCACCTAACCCCTCAGCCTTGAACTCTACCCATCCCCTGCCCCTCCCCCACCTGCCTGCCTTCCGAGCAGGGCTGGGTGGTGTGCCACCACCAGAGTGCCAGGGTGCCTCATGGCAGTGCCGTG
The DNA here is from genome assembly GCA_963921515.1 of Calotriton arnoldi. Taxonomy (NCBI): domain Eukaryota; kingdom Metazoa; phylum Chordata; class Amphibia; order Caudata; family Salamandridae; genus Calotriton; species Calotriton arnoldi. Next base: position 1,143,319 of record CAWUFW010005462.1, on the reverse strand, counting down.
TGTTCAACTTTAGTGCACACAGCGTCTTATTGGGTGGCGTGTGCACACAGACTTCGAGCATCGGTGTGAGCTCCTGATTAGTGCACACAGCACGCACCAGAATGAAACACCGTGTGTTACAGTAACTCAGATCGCCCGTGTGCTGCTGCGAGCAGCCTGGAGCCGGCAGTGGGTGGGTGGTGGGTGTGTTCCTCCTTCTCGCCCGGGATTGGCTGCCGGTACTGGGCGCTGGCGCCTGCTCACGCGAGAAACCACGCGGGGGCGAAGCTGTAATCGGCTCATACTTTCCAGGAGGAGTCGTGTGAGACTGGACACATTCGCACCAGATTGGAACTCGTGAGCCGCAACGGTCCCGACAAGGAGCCGTGAGGAGATAGCACCCAGGGCCGGACTGGGAAGAAACCGGCCCTGGCAAACTGCTCAGCCGGCCCCCCCTGGGGTGAGGGGGAGTGCAGCCGAGCAGTTTGCGAGGGCCGGTTTCGTCCGAGTTTGTTACAGGGGGCCGATATTGCCGACCCCGGTAACAAAAACGGCCCCCCAGGGGCCCAAAACCGGCCCCCACCCTAGCGGCCTACCGGAGAAACGCCCGGTGCCCGCTATGGCCAGTCCAGCCCTGATAGCACCCCTTACGAATGTCTGGGGCCAGCACCCTACAAATGTAGGACCCGCGCGTGCCCGAAATTCCAAAACTCACCAGCATCAGGGGGTTCGGAGAAGGCTTACAGGGAGAACGCGTTGGAAGGAATAGGCGTCTGTAGAAAAATCACAGCGAGGGAGTAGCTGGGGAAATAACATTAATACCCGTTTGAACCATATATCCTAAATGGCACTGAGTGCGTGCAGAGTGATGCGAGCGATCCTGAACCGAACCAGTCCGCCCGACAATCCATCCATCCACACACACACACACATCCATTCATGCATTCATCCATCCACCGTCAGACAGCCACCCACCCAACCACCCACCCTCAGACACATACACACATTTATCCATCCAGGCATACGCACGCGTACTTGTGAATGTGCGTGCATTGCGGAATGCGCGTGCGAAATGATGCTCTCTGGCCTTTTTATGCTTCTCTTTAGAACGTGTGCACACACACGAGGACGTTGAGTATACTCACCATTACCTCTGAAGAGTGGGCGTGCAGAGAATGCTGCCTCAGTACTGTTTTCTTGCACTGCGGGCGCCTAATGATCTATGTGTGTGCACGTCAGAATGTGTGTGTGCACAGATGGTGCTCAGTAGATTGGCGTGTGTGCATACTTCCGAATGTGAGTGGTGTATGCACATACTTAAGAAAATGTGCATAGAGAGTGAGCACTGTACCAGCTTATAAGCATACTTAAGAACGTGTGTACGAGGGTGCTCACTATATTGGCATATGTGCATACTTCGGAATGCGTGTGCACGGAGGATGCACATTGTGTTGGCAGATAAGTATACTTCAGAATGTGCGTGCATCGGGGGTGCTCTCTGTACTGGATGCATATTTCGGAATGTGTGCACAGAGGGTGCTTACTCTCCTGGCGTATAAGCCCACTTCAGAATGTGAGTGCACAGAGGGTGCTCACTATACTGGCATATAAGCGCACTTCAGAATGTGTGTGCACAGAGGTTGCTTACTGTACTAGATGCATACCTCGGAATGTGTGCAGAGAGAGGGTACTCATTGTAGTGGCATATAAATGTACTTCAGAATGTCGGTGCACAGAGGATGCACACTGTACTGGCAAATAACGGTACTTAGAACTGTGTGGGCACGCAGGCTGTTCACTGTATACTGGATGCACACTTTGGAATGTGTGTGCACAGAGAGTGCTCACTGTACTGGAATATAAGCGCCCTACAAAATGTGTGTGCACAGAGGGTGATCACTGTGCTGACATATAAGCGCGCTTCAGAATGTGCGTGCACAGTGGGTGCTCACTGTACTGGAATATAAGCGCCCTACAAAATGTGTGTGCACAGAGGGTGATCACTGTGCTGACATATAAGCGCGCTTCAGAATGTGCGTGCACAGTGGGTGCTCACCGTACTGGCACATAAGCGCACTTTAGAATGTGTGTGCTCAGTGGGTGCTCACTGTACTGGCACATAAGCGCACTTTAGAATGTGTGTGCTCAGTGGTGGCTCACTGTACTGGAATATAAGCGCCCTACAAAATGTGTGTGCACAGAGGGTGATCACTGTGCTGACATATAAGCATGCTTCACAATGTGTGCGCACAGTGGGTGCTCACTGTGCTGGCATATAAGCGTGCTTCAGAATGTGCGTGCACAGTGGGTGTTCCCTGTACTGGCATATAAGCGCGCTTTAGAATGTGCGCGCACATTGGGGCCCACTGTACTGGCAGATAAGCGCGCTTTAGAATGTGCGTGCACAGTGGGGGATCCCTGTACTGGCATATAATCGTGCTTTAGAATGTGTTCGCACAGTGGGGGCTCACTGTACTGGTAGATAAGCGCACTACAAAATGTACGTGCACAGAGGGTGCACACTGTACTGGCACATAAGCACGCTTCAAAATGTGTGTGCACAGTGGGTGCTCACTGTGCTGGCACATAAGCGCGCTTCAGAATGTGTGTGCACAGAGGGGGCTCACTGTACTGGCACATAAGCACACTTCAGAATGTGGGTGCACAGTGGGTGCTCAGTGTACTGGCACATAAGCACGCTTCAGAATGCGTGTGCACAGAGGGTGCTCAGTGTACTGGCATATAAGTGTGCTTTAGAATGCATGCGCACAGAGGGTGCTTACTGTACTGGCATATAAGCGCGCTTCAGAATGCGTGCGCACAGAGGGTGCTCACTGTACTGGCACATAAGCGCGCTTCAGAATGCATGTGCACAGTGGGTGCTCACTGTACTGGCACATAAGCGTGCTTCAGAATGTGTGTGCTCAGTGGGTGCTCACTGTACTGGCACATAAGTGCGCTTCAGAATGTGGGTGCACAGTGGGTGCTCACTGTACTGGCATATAAGCGCGCTTCAGGATGTGGGTGCACAGAGGGTGCTCAGTGTACTGGCATATAAGCGCGCTTCAGAATGTGTGCGTACAGAGGGTGCTCACTGTACTGGCATATAAGCGCACTTCAGAATGTGTGCACAGAGGGTGCTCAGTGTACTGGCACCTAAGCGCGCTTCAGAATGTGTGTGCTTAGTGGGTGCTCACTGTACTGGCATATAAGCGTGCCTCCGAATGTGTGTGCACAGAGGGTGCTCACTGTACTGGCATATAAGCGCGCTGCAGAAAGTGTGTGCACAGAGGGTGCTCACTGTACTGGCACATAAGCGCGCTTCAGAATGTATGTGCACAGAGGGTGCTCACTATACTGGCATATAAGCGTGCTTCAGAATGTGTGTGCACAGTGGGTGCTCACTGTACTGGCATATAAGCGCAGTTCAGAATGTGTGTGCACAGAGGGTGCTCACTGTACTGGCACCTAAGCGCGCTTCAGAATGTGTGTGCACAGTGGGTGCTCAATGTACGGGCACATAAGCGTGCTTCAGAATGTAGGTGCACAGAGGGTGCTCACTGTACTGGCACATAGGCACACTTGAGTAAGTGGGTGCACAGAGGGTGCTCACTGTAGTGGCATATAAGCACGCTTCAGAATGTGGGTGCACAGTGGGTGCTCACTGTACTGGCATATAAGCACGCTTCAGAATGTGGGTGCACAGAGGGTGCTCACTGTACTGGCATATAAGCGCACTTCAGAATATGTGTGCACAGAGGGTGCTCAGTGTACTGGCACCTAAGCGCGCTTCAGAATGTGTGTGCTCAGTGGGTGCACACTGTACTGGCACATAAGCGCGCTTCAGAATGTGTGTGCACAGAGGGTGCTCACTGTACTGGCACATAAGCGTGCTTCAGAATGTGGGTGCACAGTGGGTGCTCAGTGTACTGGCACATAAGCGCGCTTGAGAATGCGTGTGCACGAATGGTGCTCAGTGTACTGGCATATAAGCGCGCTTCAGAATGCGTGCGCACAGGGGGTGCTTACTGTACTGGCATGTAAGCACTCTTCAGAATGCGTGCGCACAGAGGGTGCTCATTGTACTGGCCCATAAGCGCGCTTCAGAATGCGTGTGCACAGTGGGTGCTCACTGTACTGGCACATAAGCGTGCTTCAGAATGTGTGTACTCAGTGGGTGCTCACTGTACTGGCACATAAGCGTGCTTCAGAATGTGGGTGCACACTGGGTGCTCACTGTACTGGCACATAAGCGTGCTTCAGAATGTGGGTGCGCAGTGGGTGCTCACTGTACTGGCATATAAGCGTGCTTCAGAATGTGTGTGCTTAGTGTGTGCTCACTGTACTGGCATATAAGCGTGCCTCCGAATGTGTGTGCACAGAGGGTGCTCACTGTACTGGCATATAAGCGCGCTTCAGAATGTGTGTGCACAGAAGGTGCTCACTGTACTGGCACATAAGCGCGCTTCAGAATGTGTGTGCACAGTGGGTGCTCACTGTACTGGCACATAAGCGTGCTTCAGAATGTGTGCGCTCAGTGGGTGCTCACTGTACTGGCACATAAGCGCGCTTCAGAATGTGGGTGCGCAGTGGGTGCTCACTGTACTGGCATATAAGCACGCTTCAGAATGAGTGTGCACAGAGGGTGCTCAGTGTACTGGCATATAAGCGCGCTTCAGAATGTGTGCGCACAGAGGGTGCTTACTGTACTGGCATATAAGCGCACTTCAGAATATGTGTGCACAGAGGGTGATCACCGTACTGGCATATAAGCGTGCTTCAGAATATGTGTGCACATAGGGTGCTCAGTGTACTGGCATATAAGCGCACTTCAGAATATGTGTGCACAGAGGGTGCTCAGTGTACTGGCACCAAAGCACGCTTCAGAATGTGTGTGCTCAGTGGGTGCTCACTGTACTGGCATATAAGCATGCCTCAGAATGTATGTGCACAGAGGGTGCTCACTGTACTATAAGTGCACTTCAGAATATGTGTGCACAGAGGGTGCTCAGTGTACTGGCACCTAAGCGCGCTTCAGAATGTGTGTGCTCAGTGGGTGCTCACTGTACTGGCATGTAAGCGTGCTTCAGAATGCGTGTGCACAGAAGGTGCTCAGTGTACTGGCACATAAGCGCGCTTCAGAATATGGGTGCGCAGTGGGTGCTCACTGTACTGGCATATAAGCACGCTTCAGAATGCGCGTGCACAGAGGGTGCTCAGTGTACTGGCATATAGGTGCACTTCAGAATGTGTGTGCACAGTGGGTGCTCACTGTACTGGCATATAAGCGCACTTCAGAATATGTGTGCACAGAGGGTGCTCAGTATACTGGCATATAATCATGCTTCAGAATGTGTGTGCTCAGTGGCTGCTCACCGTACTGGCACATAAGGGCGCTTCAGAATGTGGGTGCGCAGTGGGTGCTCACTGTACTGGCATATAAGCATGTTTCAGAATGTGGGTGCACAGTGGGTGCTCAGTGTAATGGCATATAAGCGCGCTTCAGAATGTGGGTGCACAGTGGGTGCTCACTGTACTGGCACCTAAGCGCGCTTCAGAATGTGGGTGCACAGTGGGTGCTCAGTGAACTGGCATATAAGCGCGCTTCAGAATGCGTGTGCACAGAGGGTGCTCAGTGTACTGGCAAAAAAAGCGCGCTTCAGAATGTGTGCGCACAGAGGGTGCTTACTGTGCTGGCATATAAGCGCGCTTCAGAATATGTGTGCACAGAGGGTGCTCAGTGTACTGGCATATAAGCGTGCTTCAGAATGTGTGTGCACAGAGGGTGCTCACTGTACTGGCATATAAGCGTGCTTCAGAATGTGTGTGCACAGAGGGTGTCTGCTGTATTGGCGTAGGTATAGCATACTTCAGAATTTGTGTGCACAGAGGGTGCTCACTGTACTGGCATATAAGCGCGCTTCAGAATGTATGTGCACAGAGGGTGCTCACTGTACTGGCATATAAGCACGCTTCAGAACGTGTGTGCACAGAGGGTGCTTACTGTACTGGCATATAAGTGTGCTTCAGAATGTGGGTGCACAGTGGATGCTCACTGTACTGGCACATAAGCGCGCTTCAGAATGTGGGTGCACAGTGGGTGCTCAGGTTACTGGCATATAAGCGCGCTTCAGAATGCGTGTGCACAGAGGGTGCTCAGTGTACTGGCATATAAGCGCGCTTCAGAATGTGTGCGCACAGAGGGTGCTTACTGTGCTGGCATATAAGCGCACTTCTGAATATGTGTGCACAGAGGGTGCCCAGTGTACTGGCATATAAGCGTGCTTCAGAATGTGTGTGCACAGAGTGTGTCTGCTGTAATGGCGTTGGTATAGCATACTTCAGAACGTGTGTGCACAGAGGGTGCTTACTGTACTGGCATATAAGCGCGCTTCAGAATATTTGTGCACAGAGGGTGTCTGCTGTATTGGCGTTGGTATAGCATACTTCAGAATGTGTGTGCACAGAGGGTGATCACCGTACTGGCACATAAGCGCGCTTCAGAATGTGTGTGCACAGAGAGTGGTCCCTGTACTGACATATAAGCGCACTTCAGAATGTGCATGCACAGCGGGTGCTCGCTGTACTGGCATATAAGCGAGCTTCAGAATGTGTCTGCTGGATGGCGTTAACGGTACTCAGGAAGTGCTCTGCGGACGCTCACAGACCGGTGTATGCACACATCGGAATGTTTCTGCAAACATGTGGGTGATTGTACTGTGTATGTGCAAGCATGGCACTTCCAAATGTGTGCATACTGATTTATATCACAATCTCGAATACCATTACTTCGGATACGGTCTCTTCTCCATTTGGTCGACCTACCTAGACTTCCACTCCCTCGTACTTTACATTACATAATAATTGTAATTACATTTCTTTAACTTCTTTTACTTCTATTTATTGAAATAAAATTGTTAAATTAAGAAACGAATTGCTTACGCAAACCTTTACCTCAAACCCCTCTATTAATTTTGTGTGGTTTTCATTATGCGGTGTTATAAATATACATATTTTTTTACATCTATTTCTAAATATATACACACATTCTGAAATGTAATAAATTTTGTTAATGTAATTTACGTTTTTGGACTACCATCAATATTATAACGAAGCCAAACCTTAACTTCAAATATTTTTTCTCATTCATTTATGTTTTTTAATTATGATAAAGTAATAATTTAGCATAGACATTAGGAAATTCCCCCCGGCCTTCCTTCACCAAACCGTCTATAATTAAATGAATGAAAGACAGTATTCACATTCTTCTCCTGAATTGATACTTTTAAATAAAATGTCCATATTGTATTCACCTTTTTAGTCACCAGTTTAAAATAAGCTTGAATCTCTTCAGCTGGATACACTTTGAAGTGGAAATTCATTGGTGGCAGCGACACCATCGGTAGAGATGGCAGTCGAAGTAATGTCAAAGTAATGGGGAAATGAGCAAGAAGAAATGCTAAGTCTAGGGATATAATTAAGGTATGGGGTTGCATACATTGTGTCCATAACTCAGTGCAATACATACAGCCCTTTGTTACACCTTAGCCCCCAGTAGAGGATGCCATTTTACCTGGGCATGGCGGTGGTCCCTCCCTTCCACAGGGACAATAAAGAGGACACACCCCTACCTGTCCCAAGAGATGGTACATTCCAGTCTCACAATGTAAACAAATTATTGACTGTGAAGGGGGAGTGTGTCATTGTGAAAGCTGTGCTAGTCCTTTGCACCTCCTTGGCACTAGGCCCCTCTCGGGCCTTTTGTTTTACTTTGGTATTGCGCTAACATTCAGTGCCTCCAGTTTCTTTTGTGGATAAACGAGGGAAGTTTAATATAAAAATACAAACGATATCACGCTGAGAAACCTAGATCATCAGAAAATGTTTACACAATATGATAGGTGAAACTAAGGTTATAGTTCAGAGGTTTGTCTTGAGTGTACAGAGAGCTTTCAAGATGCGGATAGCTCTGGCCTCACGCTGGAGAGACCTTGCAAGATGGCGGATAGATCTGGCCGCACACTAGAGAGACCTTTCAAGATGGCGGATAGATCTGGCCTCACACTAGAGAGACCTTTCAAGATGCGGATAGCTCTGGCCTCACACTTGAGAGACCTTTCAAGATGGTGGACAGATCTGGCCTCACACTGGAGAGACCTTTCAAGAAGGCGGATAGACCTGGGAGCGAGATCAGGAAGGCCATTATGGCTGGGAAGTCAGGTAAAGCGGCAGGTCCAGATGGGATACCAGCCGAGCTCTATAAATGTTTGAGCGAGGTTCTCATCCCGGTAATGGAGAAACTGTTCCCACACATCTTTGAGGAGGGAAGAGATATGTCAGTATCCTGGAAGGAAGCCACAGTTACGCAGATTCTCAAACCAGCAAAACCACCTAATGCTTGTGACTCTTATAAGCCAATATCGCTGCTAAATTGCAATTATAAAATCTTCGCCAAACTTTTAGCAGAAAGGTTAAACGGAGTGGTGGGAGGCCTCATACATGAGGACCAAAAAGGTTTTGTATGGGGAAATGGGATTCAAGAGCTAACTTATAAATATAATCTAATTGGGGCGATAGACTTAGCTTCGCTTTATGAAATACCTTTGGCCATCATTACCTTAGAGGCCACAAAATCCTTTAATAGGGTAAATTGGCCCTACCTGCAGAAAATATTAAGGCTGTGTAATCTGGGTAAGAACTTGTGTAGGACTCTGGACTTGATATATCAAACCCCAACTGCTAAGTTTTTGGTGAGTCGGCATTTATCTGCCCCTTTTAAGATCTCGAGGGGAACTACACAAGTGTGCCCCCTATCCCCTCTTCTTTTCAATTTATATATTTAGCCTTTAGCCATGAAAATTAGAAAAGAAGACAAAATATCCCCCTTTAGATACAACGGCTGGGAGAAAAAGGTGGCTTTGTACGCTGATGATTTGATGGTGTATACTTCAGACTTGTGCACCTCGCTCCCTGTTTTGTATGATCTGACCTCTCAATTTGGGTGTATTTCAGGCTATGAAGTGAATGAAACAAAAACAGAGATAATGGCCTGGAATATGAATCCACAACAAGGGAATATAAAGACCGCGATGAGATATCTGGGTGTTAAGATCACACATAACATCAATAAAATTCCAGAAATAAATTTTAAGAAAATTAGTAAAGAGATCTGTAAGTCAATAATGGATTGGTTATATTTACAACTAACAATCATTGGAAGAGTGAACTTAATAAAAATGATGATCCTCCCGAATTCATCTTTCTATTCCAGAACATCCCCTTGGTTTTTAGAGAGGAATGGCTCAAGAAATTACAATCCCAGATAGGTAGCTTTATCTGGGCCTCTAAAGGCACACGAATTTCATGGAAAAAGTTGCACAGAAAGAAGGACAAAGAGGGTCTCTGTTTACCAGACTTTCCTTTTATGCATGGGCGTTTCTCCTTAGAAACAGGAAAATGTTATTGAATGAACCAGATGGTTCAGACATTGGGAAAATGTTGAAAGTGATGCTGTTAGATGTGAAGGGAGTGGAGCAAGGTTTTATCTATAAATTTGGGGACCCCAGATTTTTTTAAAAGGTGCGTCTCAAGACTCTGCGTGGTTTAGCAGTTACATGGTACAAAATCAGAAAAGAGTTAAAAATCAACTATTATAGTGCGCTAGCGCCAATATGGGACGCGCCTGGTTCCCCAGAATGGACAAAGGATACCCTAGCGGCACCCTTGAAGGAGGCCGGGGTGGTGTGTTGGAAACAGTTAGTCGAGGATGGAATCTTTCTTTCTTGGGACAAGTGGTCGGAGATCGCAGATAATAAATTATCCAGGTTCGAATATCTTCAAATGAAAAGTTGGCATCAAGCAGTTCGAATGGATATTGGCTCCCCGAATGAGTTGGAGTCAGAAAGTCGCAAGAAAGAAAGAGGTGGCAAACTTTATTGGCTTCTGATGGATCTCTCAGTGGGTGATTTCAGACTACCGACCGATTTGTGGGAAAAGAGCTTGCCGGGGATCCAGTTAGAAGATTTATGGCAAGTATCTTGTAACATCTTGTACTCCACGGTGCAGGCTCCAAACTTAAGGAAAAATCACATTTTGTGTCTCCACAGAGTCTATTGGACACCCTTGAGGCTTTCGAAATTGGGGAGGGGCGTTACCCCGAAATGCCCAAAATGCGCGCAAGAGAAGGTAGATGATATACATATGTTCCTGGAATGCCCACTGATACAATCCTTTTGGGCAGATGTGAGTAATTGTATCTCTATTATACTTGGAACAGAATTCCAGGTAAGCACAATCTTGGTTTTCTTTGGGATTCCGGTATTGTATGAGTCTGTATCTGTTAATGAAAGAAAGCTAGGGTTTTATCTGATTTTGCTTGCACGCAGGGAAATCTGTAAAAATTAGATAAAAAGTGTTCCCCCGACCATGATAAATCGGATTAATTCTGTGAAGTATACGATTAAGTTAGATAGAGCATCACCAAATATGAAGAAAGACTTCTGGTTACCATGTGAGAAATGGCTTGAATCTAATGTGAACTTAGTCCCATGATTAAGCCTTTACACGGTGTTACTTTAACACTCCGGTGGCTCTTGAAATGACTCCATTGGGGTCAGAAAAACCACAAAAGGAGAGGTTTTGTGTGAAGTGCACCACCCTTGGCCTTAAACAGAGATCTCTGGAGGGTGCCGGTCAAGGTGGGCCCCAGAGCTACCCTGGATATCTCTGTCTTTTCTTCTAAGGCGAATGAGGACAAAAAGAAAGATGCAGATAGATCTGGCCTCACACTGGAGAGACCTTTCAAGATGGTGGATAGATCTGGCCTCACACTGGAGAGACCTTTCAAGATGGCGGATATTTATGGCCTCACACTGGAGAGACCTTTCAAGATGGCTGATAGATCTGGACTCACACCGGAGAGACCTTTTAAGATGGCGGATAGATCTGGCCTCACACTGGAGAGACCTTTCAAGATGGCTGATAGATCTGGACTCACACTGGAGAGACCTTTCAAGATGGCGGATAGATCTGGACTCACACTGGAGAGACCTTTCAAGAGGCGGATATTTATGGCCTCACACTGGAGAGACCTTTCAAGATGCAGATAGCTCTGGCATCACGCTGGAGAGACCTTTCAAGATGGTGAATAGATCTGGCCTCACACTGGAGAGACCTTTCAAGATGGCGGATATTTATGGCCTCACACTGGAGAGACCTTTCAAGATGGCTGATAGATCTGGACTCACACTAGAGAGACCGTTCAAGATGCAGATAGATCTGGCCTATCACTGGAGAGACCTTTCAAGATGGCGGATAGATCTGGCCTCACACTGGAGAGACCTTTCAAGATGGCTGATAGATCTGGACTCACACTGGAGAGACCTTTCAAGAGGCGGATAGATCTGGCCTCACACTGGAGAGACCGTTCAAGATGCAGATAGATCTGGCCTCACACTAGAGAGACCGTTCAAGATGGCGGATAGATCTGGACTCACACCAGACAGGAGGTAACATCCCTGTAAAGACTACAAGTCACTTGGGATTCACTTGTAGTCCAGGCAGACATTTGCAAGAACCTCTAAACAGAGTAAACAGAGTAAGGTGCAAAGACCTCTAAACAGCGCACAGTGCAAGGACCTCTAAGCAGCGCAAGATGCAAGAATCGCCAAACAGAGCAAGGTGCAAGGACTACTAAATAGAACAGGGTGCAAGAATCGCCAAACAGAGCAAGGTGCAAGGATTTCTCAACAGCTCAAAGTACAAGGACCACTCAACTCTGCAAGGTGCAAGGACCTACAAAGAGAGCAAGGTGATCTCTAAACAGAGCAAGGTGCAAGGATCTCTAAAAATGCAAGGAGCAGGGATCTCTAAACAGCGCACGGCGCAAGGACCTCTATACAGAGCAAGGTGCAAGGACCTCTGAACAGTGCATGGTGCAAGGACCTCTAAATAGAGCACGGTGCAGGGATCTCAAAACAGAGAAAGGTGCAGGGACCTCTAAACAGAGCAAGGTGCAAGGACCTCTAAACAAAGCAAGCTGCAGGGATCTCTAAACAGAGCAAGGTGCAAGGACCTCTAAACAGAGCAAGGTGCAGGGCACTCTAAACAGAGCAAGGTGCAAGGACCTCTAAACAGAGCAAGGTGCAAGGACCTCTAAACAGAGCAAGGTGCAAGGACCTCTAAACAGCGCACATTGCAAGGACCTCTAAACAGAGCAAGGTGCAGGGATCTCAAAACAGAGAAAGGTGCAAGGACCTCTAAACAGAGCAAGGTGCAGGGCACTCTAAACAGAGCAAGGTGCAAGGACCTCTAAACAGAGCAAGGTGCAAGGACCTCTAAACAGCGCACATTGCAAGGACCTCTAAACAGAGCAAGGTGCAAGGACCTCTAAACGGAGCAAGGTGCAAGGACCTCTAAGCAGAGCAAGGTGCAGGGCACTCTAAACAGAGCAAGGTGCAAGGACCTCTAAACAGAGCAAGGTGCAAGGACCTCTAAACAGCGCACATTGCAAGGACCTCTAAACAGAGCAAGGTGCAAGGACCTCTAAACGGAGCAAGGTGCAAGGACCTCTAAACAGAGCAAGGTGCAAGGACCTCTAAACAGAGCAAGGTGCAAGGACCTCTAAACAGAGCAAGGTGCAAGGACCTCTAAACAGAGCAAGGTGCAGGGCACTCTAAACAGAGCAAGGTGCAGGGCACTCTAAACAGAGCAAGGTGCAAGGACCTCTAAACAGCGCACATTGCAAGGACCTCTAAACAGAGCAAGGTGCAGGGATCTCAAAACAGAGAAAGGTGCAAGGACTTCTAAACAGAGCAAGGTGCAGGGCACTCTAAACAGAGCAAGGTGCAAGGACCTCTAAACAGAGCAAGGTGCAAGGACCTCTAAACAGCGCACATTGCAAGGACCTCTAAACAGAGCAAGGTGCAAGGACCTCTAAACGGAGCAAGGTGCAAGGACCTCTAAGCAGAGCAAGGTGCAGGGCACTCTAAACAGAGCAAGGTGCAAGGACCTCTAAACAGAGCAAGGTGCAAGGACCTCTAAACAGCGCACATTGCAAGGACCTCTAAACAGAGCAGGGTGCAAGGACCTCTAAACGGAGCAAGGTGCAAGGACCTCTAAGCAGAGCAAGGTGCAAGGACCTCTAAACAGAGCAAGGTGCAAGGACCTCTAAACAGCGCACATTGCAAGGACCTCTAAACAGAGCAAGGGGTAAGGACCTCTAAACAGAGCAAGGTGCAAGGACCTCTAAACAGCGCACATTGCAAGGACCTCTAAACAGAGCAAGGGGTAAGGACCTCTAAACAGAGCAAGGTGCAAGGACCTCTAAGCAGAGCAAGGTGCAAGGACCTCTAAGCAGAGCAAGGTGCAAGGACCTCTAAACAGAGCAAGGTGCAAGGACCTCTAAACAGCGCACATTGCAAGGACCTCTAAACAGAGCAAGGGGTAAGGACCTCTAAACAGAGCAAGGTGCAAGGACCTCTAAACAGAGCAAGGTGCAAGGACCTCTAAACAGAGCAAGGTGCAGGGATCTCTAAACAGAGCAAGGTGCAAGGACCTCTAAACAGAGAAAGGTGCAGGGATCTCTAAACAGAGCAAGGTGCAAGGACCTCTAAACAGAGCAAGGTGCAGAGATCTCTAACCAACACAGTGTGCAAAGATCTCTAAGCAGCACAGGGTGCAAGGATCTCTAAACAAGGCAGTGTGCAATGTCCTCTGAGCAGAGCAAGGTGCAAGGACCTCTGAATGCCGCCAGACCAGTGTAATTGCATGAACGTAGTACCACAAAATATGTTTAACTAATCTATGATGTTGTCCCAACAAATTGACAGAATCTTTCCACAAATCCAATACAACTGACCCCCAGTTTGTCTTCTTGTCCAAAAAAAGATTAAAAATTCTGAGCTGGCATTTGTTTCCTCTCCTAATAATGTTGTTAAACTCTCCACCAACTACCACAGTTTATAGAAAAAGCCCTCCTGTTCATTCGATCCCTGCCTCCCTCACTGATGGAAAAACCACTTCTGCACATTTCAGAAGAATGTAAAAGGTTAAACCAGGGTAAACTTCTTACTCAATCATTGTCTTGCAGGCACCACATGAGGTAACTGAGAGCAATGTTGCAGGTTCTTTAATTATCTTGCCTGTCCTAATAAAGTATTGCTGTATAACTACATTTATTCATGTTCCTCCTGATAGTTACTGCCAGCTGGAACAACCACTCTTGAGCCAACATGAAGTCTTCCAGAATAGACCACAAGAAGTCAAAGTTGCCAGGAACCAAGTTGAATCATAAGTGCTACTTTCTCATCCGGTACTAAGAAAATTTAATTTTAAAAACCCCTCCTTACATTACCGAGCCTCCATCTGTGCCTTTTGCAGGTCTTGAAATAAGAACAGATACTAAAAACCGGCTTCTTCTCCTCCACCCGGCTTGATGACGCTTTCCCAGCAACAGTGATTATTGGTGAATTGTAAATGGTGGAGCAGAGATACCCAGCTGTGTTGTACCGGTTGTATGTTGGAACAACGAGTCCCTCAATAACGACTACTTCAACAACGCGGTTGTTACAACGACCGATTTTTTTTACCACGCATTCCTTAACCACAAATTTTCGTGGTAAAGGAATGCATGGTAAACAAAATCCCTCCCACTCCTTAAAAACTAACCCGAACCCCTCCCACTCACTAAAAACTACCCCGTACCCCCCCAACACCTAAAAACAAACCCGAACCCCTTCAAACTACCCAAACCCCACCACCCCTAAAAAGTATCCCATACCCCTCCCACCACCAATAAACTATCCTGAATCACTCCCAACCCCTAAAAACTAACCATAACCTCTCCTACCCCCTAAAAACTACCCGGCCCCCACCCCCTAAAAACGAACCCGAACCCCTTAAAACTACCCCAAACCCCACCACCCCCTTAAAACTATCCCATACCCCTCCCACCACCTAAAAACTAACCCGAATCCCTCCCAACCCCTAAAAACTATCCCAAACCCCTCCCACCCCCTAAAAACTACCCCGTACCCCCACCCCCTAAACACTAACCTGAATTCCTTAAAACTACCCCAAACCCCACCACCCCCTAAAAACTTTCCCATACCCCTCCCACCCCCTAAAAACTAACCCAAATCCCTCACCCCCTAAAAACTACCCACAACCCCCACCCCCTAAAAACTACCCCGACCCTCCAATACCCTAAAAACTACCCTGAACCCCTCCCACCCCTAAAAAGTAACCCGAACCCCTCTTACCTGTCCTGTTCCTGTCCTTCGCTCTCCCTACCCATCCCGAACACTAGACCGACTTAGCCTTAACTACGCACATGCGTGGTTAAGGCTAAGTCGTTGTGCGGGCATGTCGTTGTTAGGCTTGCGTGACTCCGGAACTCGTTGTTCCGGAGTCGTTGTTGAGGATGTTTCCCATTGTACCATATGAACAAGCAAAGCCAGCTAGTCAAACCTTTTCGATACCAGTCTGGGAGGCGCACGGAATTCCTTGTACATTTTTCCAAAATCGCTTTTTTATCCAATTATTAAAATATTACAGACAGTCAATCAGGAGCATACATGACATATCCCAACAGTTGATGGCTTTCTCAAGTGACCCCTGATACTCAGGAACACAAGTGTGTAGCTTGACGTGGTGTATCATTTTTGATAAACACAACTATCTCTTAGTCGACCTTCCCTCTAATTCCCTCATCTGTTCTTGCCCCTTCCAAGTAATTATCAGTCACATGATATGTTTGAGAGTCTATCTTGAAGGAGTTAAGCATGAATTGAAAAAGATGAAAGATTGCACAATCCCAGGCTTTGAACACTTCAGCTACCCTTTAGGTTCAACGAACAGCAAGTATCTTACAGCAAAGCCAAGTTACACTCATCTTCTAGGCGCAGGCATCATACTGGTGTTTGGTATATTAATAATTGGCATCAAAAAGTTATTACTCTAGAACATGTAAATCCTTCACACTGGTTATGAAATTGTCATCAAAGCAACAGAACATGTCATCGAGCATTAATGAAATAATGCTAACATCTGGATTAAGGCTCCCTCAATCAGTGAGCATAATCACCAAAATATAACCTGGTGTTATTACATAAATGCATTTATTATTTCTGATTTTCTTACGACACAGCGGATTCCCCTGATAGCAACCCAGCTTACAATTCTGAGTAACTCTGCTATCAAACGTCAGTTGGTCATTTCCTGAAAATGCACTAATTTTGTCCTCAACTATCAATCAATCTGCCATTTTATAAGGTACTCATGTTCGTTATTGCCCAAACCTACAGAACCTCAAATGCCAAGCACAGCTTCATTTTATTGCCAAGCTTAGCCACAGGGTGGCCGAGGGTGGCTCCCCTTACGGACAGCAACCCACCCATCAGGGTCAAAATCAGGTCCTAACTTCGGGCCCAATTTAGTTATTGGCGATCGGGCCAATGTTCCGTCAGGGTAACAGAAAAAATGTCTCTGTCGCCCTGGCAGAGGTCCCGACCGTCAGATTTACAAATGGACACCAAGCTGATGGTTATTTTTAAATAGGGCTGCCTGTTTTCCGTTTTTAACTGATTTTTACAGATAAATACAGACATAAAACATTTATTTTCGTGTCTGTATTTTTTTTTAAATGTGGATATAAACGGAAATTGGTTTGTTTTTTGAGTAATTCTAAATTCGGTCTGCCATGACTGCCAAGCCAATAGCTGTGTCGGTTGATAGGAAAGGGGGTTAAAAAAGAAAGCGGCTTTAACAGCAGTAGATATACACAAGGCTGATGCTGAAATTTGCATGTTTTCACATAAGTTAATTGATTTAACTTCAGCTGGTGTTCACAGCATTGAAACCTGCCAGGCATTCAAGCATGAGTGCATATTTATCGGTTAAATAAATGTGGAAATATACTAATTTCAGCTTAAATTTTTCGCAAAGAGCAAAATAAATATGGAAAAATACAGATAAAATTAGCAAAAAATAAATTTGGATAAATACAGACGGAAGTGTCTATAAAATAAATACCATAAAACCGGGAGCCCAATTTATAAAGCATTGGCAGGAACCGTCGTCATGGCGGTTCCTGTCAGTGCATTTCGCTGTGTGGTGCAGGACTCCGTCAACATGACGGAGCCTTGCACCAAACAGTTTTCTTTTTTATTTTCAAAAAGAAAATACCGAAACGGGATTTTCTTTTTGAAAATAAAAAAGATAATGCTCCCGTAACAATGGGAGTCATCTCCCATGGTGAGGGTGGCATTATTTCTTTTTTACTGTCCCTCACTGCCATGGTTTGCCTTGCAGTGAGACAGTGAAAAATGAGCTATATGTCCGCCCATCCTAATTCGGAGAACAGACATATAGCCGATTCTCCGACTGCTCTTACTCTGTTGGACCGTCGGAGGAGTCTTACAATGGCAGAGACGGAGTAGTGTCCGCCATGGTTACACCGATGTTGCGCCCGAATATAAATCGGGCAGGCGGACCATTATCTTGGTGGTATGGATACTCTGCTGACGGTTCGATGGAGTATCCTTATCGCCAAGATATAAGTTAGTTTATCGAAAGCTTTGTGCATAATGCAAGCCACTTTGAACTGTATCCTTTGCTTCACCGGAAACCATTGGAGTTCCCTCCTGGCCTTAGTCACATGATTGAACTTTCTTAGCCCTGCTGGTACTCTGACCACAAAGTTTTGAAAGAGTTGTAGCTTATCAAGCACTTTATTTTTAGAGGCCTAGCAACTAGAAGTTACAATAATGAACCGTGCATGCACGCCAGTGGTTGCTGCTTGTTTATGCAGGGGCTTAGGAATGATTGAGTAGATTTTCCATAGGAAGCAAAAGATATGGTAGCTGCAGGAGTAGAATGCATTTCTGTGTTCGTTGCCGGCTATCAAATCATCAATCCAGCCCCCCAGCAAATTCACCCTGCCTGCTGAAATGGGTGAAGAGCCACGATTTGTTGCCAAATTAAGATAATAGAAGCTCAGTTTTATACCCCTTAGGTTTTAATAAGGTCTGAATCATCCAAGCCTTGATATCCACTACGCATAGGCTTAGGTTATGCAGGGAGTCAAGCGATTCTTTGTCAAGCCTAACAATAAGGTGCTTTTCATTGGCATATGCCACTGTTCGGAAGCCACGGTGTCTAAGTGGCTTCAGTGGCAGGGCTACTTAGATGTTAAACAGCACAAGTGATGGCATAGTGGGAAGCAGGGCCAAGCGCCGCATTTGATTTAAGTAGAGATAATCCAAGTAGATACAAGGCCACAGCTTGTGAGTGGTTGGACAAAAATGATGAAATCAATTTGACCACTAACCTGGATAGGTCTATCTTCCTTACTCTCAGGCTCAAGGTAGAGTGTTTCACCGGATTCAGATCGGCGGACAGATCCAATAGAATCAGGACGAATGAATCCCCATCGTCTATGATATAGTGGAGTTCACCATCCTCATGCAGCAGAGCTATTTCTGCTCCTAGCTTTAGCCGATAACCAATTTGGGTCAATTCACCCCTTCAAGCCAGAAAGAGATTTGTTCAGTTACTTGTTCTTCCAGAAGTTCCTAAGTACAGGAAGCTTGGTTATGTGGCTCTACTTTTCCACTATTCACTGTCCAGATTTAGCCTTTTTAATAATAAGGGGATGACCCCGGGTTTTCATTGCTCCAGCATATTTCCAGTGGTAAGTGACAGGTTGGAAAGTTCCGAGATATGGCTCCCGATAACTAGGTACGGTCTTTTAGGATGGACACCAGATAGACCTCATCAGGCAGATGTTATCTGGAGAGCTAGACGTCAGTGTGACAAGAAAAAAGGCATCATTGCTTAAGATTTGTTGGAATCCCGATAAGATACTTAAAGCATGTATTGGATATGACAACATATACTGGAATCTTAAGAGTAAATTGGAAATCTGCAACACAGGCTATAGAATTGTGATCTAGAAACGTATTTATTTTTCATAGACTAGTCTAAGGCCCAGATTCCAAGTGAGCAAAGAACTGGTGAGGGTTCACAGCACCCAATAAATACTGACACCATCAGAATGTGCTACTTACCAGGTGGAGTAAATTTTTCCTATTTCATGTTTTCCTTTGTAAAATAAGGATTTAGAAGCGGAATTTGCGTTTTCCACATCAAATTCTGCACTTATTGATATTTTTGTCATGTTGCGTGACCAATAAGTCTCTCAAGGTTTGAAACTTTATCTGGGGAAAATTGCAAGGATCCGGATTTTACCGCAAATATTCCGAGCCCTGGGCAAAGATGGGTTTGCGTATGGATCTGAATTTACCACCTTACTTGCAATTAGTCAATAAGGCTGATTTTCCATATCAAAACACCTAAATAACATGACTTTCCAGGACTGATAATGTCTCGATTTCAAAATATTTTAGCTCCAGTGGAAGGATGTTTTGTATTAAAAAGTGTGATCATTGGTCGAAAAGTTGTTCTTCATAGGATCCACCGGGTTCCCTAGGAAGGAATATCCTTTATGGTTTAAATCTCTTTATTAGTTTTGCGAAACAAAGCGATCAGTGGCCAATGGCACATTAGCTGTGACATCTTATATACTATCAAACAATCCCAACTCCCCAACCTTCCCTACCCCCAAGAATATCCTTTAAAATGATAGAATCTCTTGATAAGTTTGAAGATATTACGGTATCTTCCTTAGAATTGTTTTCTTTAACTGGTTTTGAAATTTCTGAAAAACCTCAGCTTATTTTTTTAATGTATTTTGAGCTGTGTGTTGTGTATGTAAATGTAGAATGATTTCAAATTATTATCTATTTATGGAATTATAAACATTGTCATTTAAAAAAGAAAAAAGACAACATTGTACTTTAAATCAACAGCACAAGACCAGCTCGGATCCCTTGAGCCTTCTTTCAAAGTTAAACAAGCGTCTTAAAAAAGTGTTACAACAACCACGGCATATTACTGGCTTAAAGGTGGGAAATATTGAATAAAAAAGCATGCCCAGAATAAAAAAAATATCACTGTCAAAAAAGCAATGTCAGTAAAACTATCTCTGTGATGCCTCATTATTAAAATTCCCCAGCCTCCATGCAGAGAAAACTGAATATGTTTCAAATTAATTTTTCCAAATCATGTCTTTTTCTCATAAGCAACAAACATAATTTTGAAAGTCTCTTCATCTCATTACATCTTCGTTAGGACATATTGTACATTAACCAGACAAGATTCTGGTATTTTTCTACATTGAAAAAAGCATTCCTTCCTTTGATACTACATAATCTTTATAGCCTGCACAGATGTAGTCTGAAAGCCTTAGTTAACTTTTATTTTAAATTATGGGCCAAAAGTCTAGCTTCTTCCAAGGCTAGTCTGTCCTCCATGTCTTTTTTGGAATAATCTTCATACGCGGTGAGCCTGTTATACTCCTCTTAATCAGTTGTTTGAGGATGCGATACTTGACTAGATATTGCTCAAGTATTGCAAAAATTTGCTTTGCTTCCTAATCTTCTTCAGTGGTGGCTGGCACGGATCGAGGGTGGCGGTGTGGGGGGGATTGGGTGTGCAGAAAAAGAAAAAGAATCTTACTTCACCACCGCGTTTCTCCTCCGTCATCTCTCCGTGGCTGGATCAGAAGCAGGAAGCACACAAAATCCTACAGTCAATCATTATACTGCTGATAGCAGCGTCATGATTGGTCTGACCGCCGTGGTTCGACGCTCAGACGGAGGCTATGGGCCTGTGCATGTTCTCCACCCAGGCTGTAATGCAGCCTAGTGGAGAGAATGCTAAGTGTGCATGACTGTTTGGCTAGCCCAAGACGGCCGACCAAGCTGTCATGCGCACTTACAGAGTGCCCACCACTCCTCCCCCTGCTCCTCTGTGAGCAGAGCAGCCCTGCACCACAAAACTGCCTCAGCAGGGAAAAATAAAATGATAATAACATTGAGTTGTGATCATTTTATTCTTCCTTTTTTTATGCTGCTGAAAAGCAATGAGGTGACGCTTCTCTGCCTTAGCGGAGGAGCCGCCACTGATCTTCTTTGCGTTTGTTATTGGCAGAATATCAGGCATTTGTTTTCCAAACACACCAATAAGCGCGGCTTCCACAGTGGTACAGCTTCTAAGGCTAACGTTCATGGTGGATGCGTGCTTCAGGTGCTCGTCTAATTATGAAGCAAACACAAGGAGATGATGGATGGAGCGCTGAAACTTTTCAGACACTCACACTCACCCCCAGTCACAGATCTGGGTTGAATCCATCACTGTTCTTCAGCTCACTTCGCCACCCCAGTTCAGACCCAGTCATATGTAAATCAGTCGTGACCCTGTGTCTCATGGGAACAGTCCAGCAGAACTGCCAAGCCAGGTCTTCCCTCTACCAGAAACAAGCATCCTGGAACAGGTTTCGGGGTAACAGCCCTCATCAGCCAGGCTAGCTTGAATCCAGTGGCAAAGTGAGCTAGGGACCCACGTTTGGGCATACTCTGCCAACTTAGGGCAAACAAAGCAAACACAAGGAGATGATGGACGGAGCTCTGAAACTTTTCAGACACTCACCCCCAGTCACAGATCTGGGTTGAATCCATCAACGTTCTTTAGCTCACTTCGCCACTTCAGTTCAGACCCAGCCATATGCAAATCAGACTTGACCCTGTTCCTCATGCGAACAGTCCAGCCCGAACTGCCAAGCCAGGTCTTCCCTCTACCAGAAACAAGCCTCCTGGGACCGGTTTCGGGGTAACAACCCTCATCAGCCAGGCTAGCTTGAATCCAGTGGCAAAGTGAGCAAGAGACCCACATCTGGGAATACACTGCCAACTTAGGGCAACATAGCAAACACAGAGAGATGATGGACGGAGCGCTGAAACTTTTCAGACACTCACCCCCTTTCACAGATCTGGGTTCAATCCATCATCGTTCTTTTGCTCACTTCGCCACCCCAGTAAGTATAACACAATTTTATGTACATTTTCCTTGCAGGGAGGAGATACAATCAACATACTTACAAGCAGCTTCCTTGATGCCTGATTAACACTCCAAATCTTCCAATAAGTTCGTCTCATGGCTGGTGATACATTACAAAGTACATTGCCAAAGTACAAATAATTGCATAACTGTTTGGAGAGCCTGAGCACCCAAAGGGCAAAATGTCATTTGGCTGCTGTTCCAACATCCTTGCACTCTACCATCAGAGAATATCTACGAGACTGACATGTTTATCTCCTCTAATGCCACATTCTTTTTTATTTAAGGTTGTTTCCACATCTCTCCCATGTGAAAGCTGCATGAACCACACAAATCTGGTTTTCTTGATTCCTTGGAGGCAGGCGACTTGTTATTTTTTTTCGCAGTTCTCGGCTTATCTCATGAGCTGCTTATCAAGTCGTAGACAAAAAAACATGAAGAAATGGTGGCAAAAGTTAAATCTTGCTTCACCAAGGCCGGGGAAAGCAGATCTGTCTCCATGCAGCCGTCCTCTTCCCAACTGGAAATGTTAACATTATTTCTAGAAAGGAATTAAAAAAAGAATAAATCTGAGCCGGGTGCTGAGTGAATCGCACTCTTTGGATTTTTTTCTTTAAAATGTTATGCAGATATTCACATACATTTTGAATTTTTGCAATAGAATCAAAGCAAATTCTAGGTTGATACTTTTTTCAAAATGTATCTAACAAATATTAAAATATTGCATGGATCCTTAAATTCAGACTCAAATGAGAGGTCCTACAAAAATCTGATATCTGATGTGAATCTCTGATTTGTTGATTAAGTAAGACCATATCCCAATCGTTGCCATGAGACAATAATTCTTCTCAAATAGAAATGTTACTGTCCTCATTTATTTCTAAAACAGTGATCAAACTTGCAAGGTCTTATTTACATCCGAGACACCGCATACATTAACGCCTTGCCCCGCCCTTAGACGCTTTAAGGCATGGGCAAAGTGGACCCTGGGCCCCAGGCTTCCAGGGGGCCCCTGGATAGAGCCAGCTCTGTCCTTGCCCCGATGATCTTGAATAATTCTTAACAGGTTGTTTTAAATACCGTTTTCCTTTAATGTATATTTTTACGCAGGTGATGCATTGGAATCTATTACAGACATTTGCCAGAGAAATGTTTGTTTTTCAACACCATGCAACATCCATAAAAACAGTTTTTTAAAGATCAAAACAAGACCTCACATATGAGAAATGGCAGGGGGTCTCAACGATTATTAACAATAATATTAGTGAGCTGCTGCTGAATTAAAATATTGAAAAAACACGTCACTATCCCTAAATATTAGATGTAAACAGATTTAGAATTGGGAGCAGTGTGCCCATTCCATATCAGTGACCTGGCCAAAGAGGGCATGAAAGAGCTGAAATTGGATCATAAATTCAAAGTTGTTACGCCACCAAAATACGTTTGACCCAGGACCCCCGAAATCCTTAAGATGTCCCTGACCCGCCATCATGCCACTGTGATCCCACCACGTCACCAGTGCTAATTGCCTTCAATTACAGGGACAGCCCCTGGGTGTAAGCAGAGCTGGACTGGCCTTACCGGGCATCAGGCGTTTCCCCTGGAGGCTGGAAGTGTGGGGGCTGGTTTTGGAGCAGTGGGGGCCGGTTTTGTTACTGGGGGCCGGTTTTGCAGCGGTGCTCCAATATCGGCCCCCAGTAACAAAAGCAGCTTCCGGAGCCAGGCAGTGCTTCCCCAGGGGCTGGTCCGAGAAATGTGCCAGGGCTGATTTGAGTTCCCAGTCTGGCTCTGTGTGTAAGGGAGGCTCCTGCAGTCCATGCAGCTCAGGGGGGCCTTCACTGCCCCCCACCCCTTTAGGGTGCACCATTCCTCCCAGGGACAATGAATATCTCGAAGATATGGGAGGCTATGGGGCCCCTTTTCACATTCTGCAGGGGGGCTTTGATCCTTGGTGTGGTGAAATTTCTCTGTTAGAGGTGAAGACGCCTCATTGTGTTATTTTTAGGTCGAGCATTCGAGACCTCTTGTATATACTTTAGTATATACTTATATGTGTATGTACTTTGTGGGCTCTGGAGATCAGCCCTAGAACTTGTCTGCTTCCGCTTAGGGACTTTTTTTTTCTGTTCAACTGCCTCTATTTAACTGTCTTGATAGAAAACGGCCAGTAGAGGTCAGTAAAATCCCAAAATTGTTTTCTGCTTAGGGACTTTCTTTTTTTAATTTTTCTGGCAACTGCCTCTATTTAACTTTCTTGATAGAAAACGACCAGCAGAGGTCAGTAAAATACCAGAATCACTTTGGCATTCTCTATATTCCAGTCAAACATTGTCTTCCACGAGCACCCGTAGACAATAATATTTTTTTCAAATCTTGTATTTTCAGTGATATGACCACCGAAGGCCCTGATTTTATATTAAAAACAGAGCTTTGGACTATACCATTCCCCGCTGAAAGGCAATATTTCTCTCCATGTGTTCCCATACCTGGCGTGTCACGCAGTTTGGTGCTTACTTTCCCTCCATGTTAAAGAACAGTAGATGTTTCAGCACCCAGGCTAATGTGCTGCATAGCTAAATACATATAAGGTCCCAAAGGCGAGACCGATTGTATTACAAATGCTTGTTTATTTTATTTATCGAGTTTTGTATAGCACGAACTTGCCCCGAAGGCATCAGAGCGCTTCACAGAGTTAAAACAGCAGCAGTTACATGAGTTACAAATGTAGTAAATAAAATACATAGTGACAATAAATAAGAGAAGTGTACCGTAAACAGTGGGGTCTGTGGACGATAGCGTGATCTAGGCCCGAAGGCATCAGAGCACCCATTTGAGGGATGTGGGACAGGAGCGCCGGACCATACTGGGTCGAGGACGACTACACATCAGGGTGATGTTTATTGGTCAATAAAATACATTTTACAAAAATTCAACGTCCAAAATACAAGAAAACTGATTTTCTTCAAAAAATGAGGCCGGAGAACTATATGGTGCATTTGTTATTATTCAAGTAAGCATTTCTTCATCATTCTGGATTCCTTGGTTTTCAATAGGAAAAGTGGCCTTTCCAAGATGGCTTCTGGGAATCTTTTTTCCATGCCTAACAGTAGATTCCCCCTTCCAGCTTACTCAAAATGGCAGGATCTTGTTTACAGGTATATTCCGCACTAACCTCACATGGGCCACGTGTTGCGGGGGAATCTAAGGGAGCCTGTCGTAAGCATAATCCCAACCAGTCCCAGAGGGACACTGATGCTTTACTGCTGGGTGAATTACATTTTTATTTTTTTATTTTTTAGTGATTACCCCACTGCATCTGCCTGGCACCTTTCTCCACCACTACCACCTGGTCTGGAACAGCCCCCAACTTTTTACAGCGCTTGGCCCCAAGTTTTAGGCTCAGCTACTTGGTGTTTCATTTGACACCCCTTCCCCCAAAGCTAGGTCCAGCAACCAGCCGAAAAACATGAATATTTTTCAAACCTTTGGTTATCATGGAGTTTATGTACTAGTTGACCAGTGATCATACATGTATAGCGTGAAAGAGGTCTTTATATAGCCACTTCTCTTATGCCACAAGTGTCACCAAAACAAAAGGGCTCTGGACATGGCAAGATGTCTGTTTTAGGACGAGAGTGTGTCCTTTATTAACTCCTTGATGAACATAGGCATAGCAGTGAAAAGTGGCAAAGAGAATAGGTTTTGCTTATAGTTAGGGCCACTGGAATTATGCGGCAGAGGGGTATCAAATTAGGTGCCAAGGTTGACTAAATTATGCTGCAAGAAACATCAAATTATGCGGCATAATGCAGCACATTTTGTGAAAGTATTCATTATTTCGCCATTTTCATTACACTTGGTGACACTGTCTGGGACAAGATTTTACCTTATTAGTACCAATTCAGCACCCAAATACAGCAATAAGCAACTGAAAGATGACCAATCACCCTTAGCAAATGGACTTCCACTGCCCAGGAACACGGGTCGCCACATTTGTAGTAACTTTTGATCCGTTTAAGCTAGAAACATTTTTTTGGTTAAAATCTGAAGTTTATGCAGCAGATGATGGATTATGTGGAAAGTGCGGCAAATCAATTATTATGAGGTAAAACACATCGGCCGAAGAATCACATTATTCTAGTGGCCCTGCCGATAGTTCACAGTGGCTCTTTATTGATTGCTGAGTCTGGGCACTTATTACTATGCGCTCTGTCACAAACCCCTGCCCTCATTCATCCATTCATCCACCCATTGACGATTCTAAAGTGTTCCATTGGTGACATGTTTAACTCTTTTATGAGGTCTATATCTATAAGAAAGCCATCAGTGGCCTAGCAATGGTGCCAGGGCCCTAATGCAAGCAAGTAATTTTGGCCGCCCACCCAGAGTTTGCTGACAAAAAGCAGCATTAATTGGCATGCCAAAGGCCCCTCAAACCCCTGCACCTTGCTACCTCTGCAGCTGCTGCGACATTAATAACTATGTAAATGGATGCTATGGTCTTAAGTTTCTACTTTGAAGTGTAAAACAAAGATTTAAAGAAGAACTATTGCAATGTGTTTAAAACCATATCTGCACAAATAAAATTATTTCTGGAAAATGTAAGCAGAATACTTGCAGTTAGAAGGGGAAATAGAAAGGAATTCTAGAACTATAACTTTTCCATTCCTCACACAATACACAACGTAGGGTTAAGACTAGTCATCCCTAGGAAACAACCAAAGTTCTAGTTTCCCTCAGGTATACGTCTCACATTGTTTAGAGTCACAAAAAATGGAGTAATACCAAGCAAATCCTATTTCATTTAGTATTTCTGATTTTTTGAGAATGAGTCTCTAAATATTCTGAAATAATCCAAAATCCACTGAAATAAAGCAATCGGGCCCTATTTACAAAGGGACTTAACGCTCATACTCTTACTCATGCTGACTCTCCCCACTCAGGGCGGAGCCTCGATACTCCTGGCCGAGCCTGCACTGAGCACTGCAGTGCATAGACTCTCCCCATGTGCCGAGACTCCCCGTGTAACTTTACGAGTCGTAAGTCCCTTTGTGAATTGGGCCCTGAGTCATTAGTAATGTTTGACTGCAAGAGGAGGTTTGTGGAGCAGTAGTAAAGCAGTTGGAGACATTATTTTTTTCCTGGGCTAACATAGGGGGGTCAGAAGGGACATCATGCACCTCTAATTATATCACAGGACGTGACGTCACTGAAGGATGTCAACAAATGATTGACAGCATGAACTAAGAACCAGCAACTACGACCAGAAGCCCTGATAAATGCTCTTTTAACCTAAGGATGACAAGTTGACGTGAGCTTATAGAACAGGTTCTATTAGCAAGCAGCAGCATCTGGAAAACAGCTTAAATCCCTAGCTCAGCACAGAGATTTCTTAGTTGTTAGTCATATATATGTATATATCTATATTACCTACTGGCGGTCGCTAGTACGTAGTTATAGTTAGGATGTAATTTCCATAGGAACAGCATTTTTTCCTTTGCCTATAACTTTGGCGTAGTTTTACCAATCTTTGGGAAATTTTCAAAACTAATTTGGAACTCACTTCAGTCTCTGTCTTGAAAATTTCGTGGTGATCTATCAAACGGGGGCCAGGAAAAAGAGGGGTCCCAAAATGATTTTTCTCCATGTTAATTTCCGTTGGAAAGTTTAGACACGGCTACAGCCCGAACTGCTGAACGGAATGACACCAAATTTGGCAGAAAGGTAGTTCTTGATCCAGAAAGCACTCTTTTTGTTAAATGGTGTAAATCTGTTCAGTAGTTGCTGAGGAATTTAAAGATTTTTAAGATATACAACTGAGGCCGCTGTGGATTTGCGACCCCTCCTGATCTCGTGCCTGAGATCTGATTGGCTGCCAACACTTCAAACCAGGCCCCCTTCCTTTATTAATTATTTTTTATAAAGGAAAGCCAGGCCCCGGGGCCGTAATTGGCCCAGGGAAGGGGGCTAAACAGCCCCCTTCCCTAAAATAACCACAAAAAAACCTCAGGCAAGTCGCCAGAGGCCACGCCCCCTTCAACACCACTCTGCAAGCCCATTTCCTGGCGTAGTGGTGGTTGGGGAAGGAAGTACCATTGAATGTTGAGGGTCTTTGGGGGCCAACTAGGCCTCCTGTTACCTCCGATAAGTCCCAGACAGGTGGATTGCTGAAAGGACTTGAAGGCCACACCCCCTTTCTCCACCACTCTGCAAACGCACCTCCTGGTGCGCTTCTGGTTGGGAAATGAATTCCACTTTACTCCTGAGGACCTCAGGACTAAAGTGGACTACTTCCCCCAACCAGTATTGCGCCAGGAGGCGCGTTTGCACAGTGGTGGAGAAAGGGGGCTTGGCCTCTGACAACCTCCCAGCAATCCACCTGTGTAGGTTTTACTGGGGGTGACAGGAAGGGTAGGTAGCCCCAGTGCTTAATTTGTAAAATATGAAGTGCCAGGGCTCTGACCAGGAGGTCACTGCAGCTTGCACCACCCATCGCCCTTGTCATCACTGCCAAATCAACTACTAACCATCCCTCCTCGCATGTAAATGCAACAGTTCAGATTATTCCAGGTCCCCAAAGCTAAAGGAATGGCTGGGGAGGTAGGTGTTAGCAATTTTTTAATGTATATTGTATTCCTAAACAACGGTTGTTCTGCTCATCTATAAATTAAATGAGCAGCGCCACCATGTGGTAGACTGTTTTAAGCATGGTGTTGACAATTAGGTGCCGGTGCCGAGCACCGGAAACCAATTAAGTGCGGGTGCTGAGCACCGGAAAGCACCGGCTCAAATTAAGCACTGGGTAGCCCCCAAGGACCCTCAAGAGCCAAGGGGATTTCATCCCCCAACTAATAGTGTGCCAAGAGACGCGTTTGCTGAGTGGTGGAGAAAGGTGGCATGGCCATCGAAGACCTCTCAGCAAACTCATTATGTGGGACTCACTGGAGGTAACAGGAGGGGTAGTTGGCCCCCAAGGACATCCTTGGGGACCAACAACCCCTCCTGTTACCTCCAGTAAGACCCACACAGCGGGATTGCTAACAGGTCTTCGGAGGCCACAACTCCTTTCTCCACCACTCTGCAAACGCAGCTTGTGGTGCACTGCTGGTTGGGGGATGAACTCCACTTTGCTCCTTAGGGGCCTTGGGGGCCAAGAAGCCCTCCTGGTACCTTCTGTAAGTCCTGTACAGCGGGATTCCTGAGAGCTGGCCGGAGGCCCAGCCTCCTTTCTCCATCATTCTGCAGAAGCAACTACTAGTTAAAAAACTATAGAAATTCCCTGAAAAAACCAAAGGTTACAGGAACGTTATAGTTCGGAAACGGAATTAAAAAAAACATAGAAATTCACTGAAAAATGCCAAAGGTTACATAGACGTTATAGTTAGGCTCAGGTGTCACTCGTACAAAACCAGACAAATTCAGCCGTTTTAGTTAGTGAACTAACTATAACTCGCCCCCCGCAATGCACTGCTTATGACCTCACATATTACATCACCCATGACATGATCAGTGACATCACTGATGACATCGCTGATGACATCTCAAATGACATCACTGATGACATCATCCACAGATTTTTTGATGCACCCACTCACTCTCCCATATAACCTTTCATACACCCACTCCAACTACCACACTACCATTCTCAAACCCATTCACACACACATACCAGTACTTACACAGCCGCTCACTAATTCATAGATCAACACACACATCTACTCACTCACCCATACAGCCACACATACAACCAATCACTCACTAATACAGTCACTGACATATCCATTTATACACCCATATAGCCACTCACACACTGAGTCAGTCATCCATAGAGCTACTCACACACCTACTCACCCACCCATACAGTCAATCACACAGCCACTTACCCATACAGTTATACACACACTCACTTACTCATATAGATACTAAAGCGTACTCACTCACCTATACAGACAGTGACACAAGCACACACTCACCCATACAGCCACTCTTACATTCACTCACTCACCCATGCAGTCACTCATATTCACCTGTACTGACTTTCACATACCCAGTTACTCACCCATATACCACTGACACATGCACTCACTCACCAACACAGCTATACACACACTCCATCACCCATGCAGCCCAACACACACGTACTCACTAACCCATACAGCCATTGACTCACCCAATCACTCATCACCCACCCACACAGACACTCAGACACACATAGAGGTACTCAGATAACCAATCACTCACCCATACAGAAACTCACATACCCACTCATACACCCATACAGCCACTTAGACACCAACTGACAGACCGATACAGACATTCACACAACCAGTCACTCACCCATCCATTCACTGAGACACCTAATCACTCACTTATACAGTTAGTCACGCACCCACTAAATCATCCAATCAGGCACTCATACACCCACTGCTTCACCAATGCACCTTGGTATATAATTTAACACTCAAACTTTTTAAAAACACCCACAGTCACGGATGATGTCATCAGTGATGTCATTTGAGATGTCATCAGTGATGTCACTGACCATGTTATGAGTGATGTAATATGTGAGGTCATAAGCAGTGCTTTGCGGGGGCGCGAGTTAAAGTTAGCTCACTAACTATTAAGGCTGAATTTCTCTGGTTTTGTACGAGTGACACCTGAGCCTAACTATAACTTGTAATCTGTAACCTTTGTTTTTTTCTGTGAATATATATATATATATATATATATATATATATATATATATATATATATATATATATATATATATATATATATATATATATAGTTATTTTTTACAACAGCTTCTGGGTAACAGGAATATTGCCTGGCCCTACAATCACAGTAATTATGATACATAAAAAATATTACTGAGAAATTGCCAACAACAAACAATGCAAATTCTTGAAATGATTCCTTATGCCATTCTTTCATTTATATTCTTTGGGTTTAGATTTCGTATTAGATCGCTTTACATGAGCACTAGTTACATTCCACAAGGAAACATTATTATTATTTTTTTTTTGTAGGCATGGGGAGATTAAGCAACACTGGGCTGCTGTTTGCTCAATTCAGCACCAGCATAAAAAAAAAGCCAAATAAATGGGCAATAATTTATTTAAAGGTTAATTGAAGTTAAAGAAAGGAAGTAACTAGGGTGTCCTGCACTGCTAAACTTTAGGAACAGCTTCATTTTTAAGGACATCTTGCAGCAAATGTGTAAAATATGAAAAAGTAAATTCAAAAAGTGTATTTCTTTAATCTTCAGAACCGTTTCACCTTAGCACAGCAGATTATATCGGTGCATTGAGAAGTATTTTTGGAAAGTGATAGTTTTCAAACATGAATTTAGAAACATTCATACCTACCCCCACCCTGACAACAATGCCAATAGTGAACTAAGAGGCCATTCAGTTGTAATGTTAACTCTTTGTGTGGCCTGGGTTTCTATTATACATGAACATTATAGTTAACTAAATCAAACACAGAAGGTTTTGTAACACATCCTGAAGTCATGTATGTGATAAGGAAGTAAAGTGAAATAAAATAATTGCCTAGTATCACACAATTTATTTAAGTGGAGAAGGTGGGATTAATCCCAAGCATTTTGTTTCACATTGTTCAATTCAGACACTCGATGTATATGCTTTGCTTCCCCTACACCCACCTTACCACAAACATCCCCCTACCCCACTCCCTGACCACCACCCTGCTGGTATCAGTGCTCCATGGGTCACATCACAGACCAAACTTTGTGGCCCTTGGGAAAATGTTTGCGGGTACCCATTGTCTAGAGGAATTACTTGATTGAATGGGCCCAAAACCCCCTTTTTTTTTTTAGTAACAGACAAAATTAAACAGATGTCCAAATTACAGCCCAAACTGAGGGAGTACGGGCCAGCTAGATATTGCACTTCGCCTCAGGAGGATAGTAGACTAATGTATGAATTGCTAACAACCTAACCAGCACTGCAGCAAAGAGTGATGGTGCCATCTACTGGCCAAGTGGAGACGCTGAAGCGCAAGACAAGGCAGAAGAAGCTGAATTCAAATTCCAAATGTGTTTATTTTGGCCTTACATATGCCAAATACATATCTTTCCAGGCCAGGGGATGATGCAGGTACATAGGACAGATTTTTACAAATGCATGAGACACGTATTCACCAGGGCAGTGTTTTGCGGCAAGCGATTCAGTAGTGTAGCAAAGATGCAAAGGGTCCTTATGCGGAGAAGTGGAGAAGTGTGGCTCAATGGTTAGAGCGGCAGACCCTGATGCAGAGATCTGGCCCGGGACCAGGGTTCAATTCCCGCCTCGGCGGGTCTTGGGCTCAATTTCCTCGGACCTGATAATTCTCGCCTCGGTGCCTATTCTAATCATGGGTCCCACTCTGCAACTCTGGGCAATAGCTTGCTTAATCTCCACAACGGCCCCAACAGCGCTGGGATGCCTGGCTTCACCCTGGGGGTGCCCAGGAGTGGACATTTCACAGGGAAAAGCCAGGAAGGGTTCCACAGCGGTATGCGTACAGCGCCTGGACACCCCTTTGGGGGTATGGGTGCGCTTTACAAGTACAAATTTCATTTCATTCATTTCATTTCATTTCATTTCATTATGAAAAGCAAGGAAAATACCCGCTTTTAACTGCTGTTGGGGTAGTAAAACACTGCAGTTATCAGGGTTCAATGGGCATCTCGGGGCTCTGGGCCCCGGCGCCACTGCACCTGCTGCACCAATGATCGCTGAGCCCCTGCAGCGATTAGAGCTGAAAACAGGACCTTTCTCTTTTTTCACTGTATTGTGTATTGTTGCAGTTTGTTCACATGCGTCCACTTGGTGACTGAAAGTGTGTTTGCATTTTCGAACTGTAGAGTACCTCGTCTTTTTAGGGGTCACACCCAGTAGATTTCCTAAGACCCTGAGACTTGTACATAGCCTTGTCCTCCACGGCAAAAGAACAATAAATATGTGCTTCCACTCCCTTCCTTTGGGCTAAACTCATTGGAAAATGGAGAATTTTAAGAATAAGGCAGACCTGCCAGAAAATCTCTTGCACAGTATAATTAATGTTTACTATGTAGTAATCTAATATATGCCATTTGTATTAGAATTATCATCATAAAAGTGGATAAATCAAGCAATAATTAATATTATCAAGCTTGATAAAATATACATTTCATATATCGTTCATCATACATCCCCAATAGGTTATTCTAAGTTCTCCATCTGCATTGTGGCATTAACGGCCTGAGTTCGATGTCGGGCAGAATTCCTTCCGCCCGACACCGACTCGGTCCTGGGACTGACCGACACCCTGTCGGCGGTCCCGGCCACCTCATTAGGATGCGACCGGTTTGGTCGCATTCCTATATTTTCCTATGGGAGCATGCATTACAGCCGTACACCGGCCGTAACGCATGGTCCCATAATGAAATGGGAGGTGTGGTTCATCCCTGCACCCCGTGGCAGGCACAGGGATTAACAGGGGGGCACCATAGGTGCCCCCTCGGCCTCCAAAATTGCACCAGAGGGGGCCCTGCTGTGGGCCCCAAAACACGTTTTCTGACATGGTTTCCATGTCGGACAGACCGGCATTGAAACCATGTCGGAAACCGTGATTGTAATCTCAAGGGCGGAAAGACCCGCCCTTGAGATTACTTGCGGGCTTCCGACTGGCAGACGGGCTCTCCGAACCCATCAGAAGCCAGACTGAATGACCGACCCATTACGATGCGGCCCTAAAGGCTCCAACCTCCGACTGCAGGTTGGAGCCTTTAGAGGTCTTATCCTAATCGGCCCCTATAGTACATGTGGCCCCTATGTGCTATAGTACATGTGGCACTTAAAACTGTTGACCTAACAAGGCCTATTTACAAGGGTAGTTTTGTCTCTCAGCTGCTATTAATAAGCGGTGTGTGAGTGGAAAGTTTCCCTTCAGGCTGAGGAGCTTGGAACATAAAGCATCTGGCAATGTTACCATATTCAATATTATTCTACAGGGGGAGCAAACACACTCATTTAAGGCCTAAAGCACACTCCTGCTGAGGGAACACACTTTTGTTAAGGTAAAGTGCTTATGTTGATGTATAGCAACCCCAATCCCTTTGACCCTCGTTATAAGGTGAGTGGTATAATGTGGGGCCTTACCTTAGCTTAAGTCATTTTCTGTGTCTGGTAAATATCTCTTATTCCGAGTTTTCAACATGAAAATGAGGCATTACATGCAGAATCGTTTTTTAATCATCCACTGACTTCCTTATTATCTGCCTTTTTCCCTGGCCCTTTCCCCTGATAAAGTTCAGCAGGTTAGACCTGCTGGGATTTATCACAGAAAGATTGTGATGGTGTGAGAATTATCACACAATTTGTAATTCTGATTCCTGTGCAAATTCTTGTTTATAAGGGATTGGAAATCAACCCTTAGCTTCTAACGAGTGCCATGGAGTGGCTGTTAATACACAACACAGAAGTGTGCTGAATATTGTTCTTCAAAAGTAGCTGTAACACATAACTCTCTATATGGATTTTAAGTGTCTTTCTTTTTCATGATCATGTTTTATACCTTTCGGAGTGCGAAACTGCCAGGCCCTATCAGGTCTTAGCCCTGCCTGAGTAGTGTGTTGCATCACGTGATTAAGTGGTGAAAATAGAGCTTGTCGACCCTTCCATTTGCGGGCTCATTGTAGCAGATTTCTAGTTGAAAGGGTGTGTTTGGTGATTGAAAGTGGGTCCCATGTTTAGCAGCGTGCTGGTTCCTTTCCAGTGATGGCTGCAATGCTGGAGGTGTACACTGTGCCCCCCCCCCATCAACAATGCACATTCCTGGCCCATCATAGTGTGAGACCCTCCCCTACCCCCATAGCTTTATGTCTCTTGCTAGCTGTGCAGCATCTTTCTGCATCTTCCTCACTGCCCCACAATTCTGACTCAAACCACCACACAAAGCATGCACTCTGCCTCATCCCTCCTCTCTTGCACTCATGCCCTATGCCCTCCCACAAGATGCTTCCTTCTGCACCTACTGGCCTCCGGCCTAAGCACTCATTGCAACACTGCTGTCCATCCCCTCTGTGTAGGGTGGAACCCTCACTTCATGTCATCATGGACACGGTTTCCAGCCCTGGACTTTCATGTGACAACTTAATGCATTCTGGGTGTTTGGTCTTTGTTTGCTTTCATTGAGCTAATTAGATTAAAACGCCTGACAGCAATTATTTGTAAATTAAAAGGCCAGGACTGAAAGCAGTGCCTGTGATGACATGGAGTACCGCGGTCACCCTACCCATGGGTGACACCTCGTTTAGCTGCTGTGACACAAATGCACACTCCTGCTGTCCTCACACGCAACACTCCACTTCCCGAATGTATGTCACGCCAACCGACGCCCTTTCTGTCGCCTCGGAGGGTGCTCCAAAGTAGGGCCCCATTTACAAAAGTAAACTGAGACAAAAGTTTAAGTTTACGACTTTTGGTATTCACAAAGGGCATTTACTACTCGTGAATGCCCTTTGTGAATACCGAAAGTTGAACTTTACGACTTTCGGTATTCACAAAGGGCATTTACAAGTAGTAAATGCCCTTTGTGAATACTGAAAGTTGTTAAGTTAGACTTTCATCTCATTTTACCTTTGTGAATCGGGCCCGTGATCTATATATGATGATGATTACTTCTTCCCAATGATGTTAGAAATATCTTTAGATTTTGTGTCCTTGAAAGCCTTCTCTGCTACTTCGGGCTGATTTCTCACAATTTTTAATGTGAGATTGGTGTTGCTGCTTATAATTAAGTTAGTTCTGGCCAAGAAAAAAAATATGATTCAGCTTCGACTTTCTACTTCAAAACAAGCATTGGCAAAGTCAATTGGTCTCACCTTCACGACCTAGTGGCATTATCAATGCAGTTTTGCAATGCTGTGCAGCATCGGTGTGAGGCTGTGCAGCACAGGCAAAAGCCAAAGTAAAGGGAAAACAGAACTTACGATATCGCAACAGCCGGGCATTTTGTAGGCACGCAGGGACAATGAACTATCCAATAAGAAGCGAGGAAATGAAGGTGATAAAAAAGCCTGCCAATTGTAATCAATATAATGCTCTGTAAGTCTTCCGTAAGCCAACAATATATCATTTACAAACATACAGCTTGTGCTGTGTGGTAGACACAACCTAAACAACACACCATTTGTTCCTGGAAACCATTGCCCATGATTGCTCTCGTTTGACTGTTCTCCTTCCCAAAATGGGACATGACCCCAGGGCCGGACTGGCCGCAGCGGGCACCGGGCATTTCCCTGGTGGGCCGGAGGGGTGGGGGCCGTTTTTGTGCCTGTGGGGTCGGTTTTGTCACTGGGGGTCAGTTTTGCCGCAGAGCTGCAATATCGGCCCCCTGTAACAAAAGCGGGAGCGCTGCTTCTTGCTAGCACCCTTTACCCCCCTCGCTCCCAGGCTGGTTGAGCAGCAATCTGCCAGGGCTGGTCCCTGTTCCCAGTCCAGCCCTGCATGACCCAGACCGAATATGATTAAGTTTGTGAGTTAATCTGGCCCTGTAAGTCTTGTTAGGTATCATCAACCTAAGTTGGTTTGTTAAAATTCCAAGTTTATATTTTGCTCCCCGTGTTCCTAGCACAAATAATTTAGGCAAACCATGCGCCGAAAGCCTAATATTCATTATTCGAAGTGCGTTTGCAAAATGTCGAAAACCCAGATTTCTTTATCCAGGTATTTCAAACATTCCCACACTCTTACAGCAATCTACCTGCTCTATTGAACATCTTGTCTCCCAGTTGGAGCATCTTGTGCCAGGTAAGCAAGCACCAAAACATTCTACCATCTGTCTGAGGATTTGATAACCAACACCTTTGGGGCACTAAACTCAATTCCAATCCTCTCACCACTATTGGAGACCCACTTCAGTTCGGATGGTGGAGAAGTCTTGGGACAGCTGTCAGCTGCCACAATACCCAGTCATCAATAGCAAACAGAGCACCTGGGCACTCCAAGTACCATTGTACATAGTCAAAGTTTCACAGATGGGCACCTGGGCACTCCAAGTACCATTGTACATAGTCAAAGTTTCACAGATGGGCACCTGGGCACTCCAAGTACCATTGTACATAGTCAAAGTTTCACAGATGGGCACCTGGGCACTCCAAGTACCATTGTACATAGTCAAAGTTTCACAGATGGGCACCTGGGCACTCCAAGTACCATTGTACATGGGCACACCATGTACCATTGTACATTGTCGAGGTGTCACAGATGGGCACCTGAGCACTCCAAGTACCATTGTACATCGTCGAAGTTTCACAGATGGGCACCTGGGCACTCCAAGTACCATTGTACATGGGCATTCCAAGTACCAATATACATCGTTGAAGTTTCATAGATGGACACCTGGGTACTCCAAGTACCATTGTACATCGTCGAAGTTTCACAGATGGGCACCTGGGCACTCCAAGTACCATTGTACATCGTCGAAGTTTCATAGATGGACATCTGGGTACTCCAAGTACCATTGCACATCGTCGAAGTTTCACAGATGGACACCTAGGCACTCCAAGTACCATTGTACATCGTTGAAGTTTGACAAATGGGAATCTGGGCACTCCAAGTACCATTGTACATCGTTGAACTTTCACAGATGGGCACCTGGGCACTCCAAGTACCATTGTACATTGTCGAAGTTTCACAGATGAGCACCTGGGCACTCCAAGTACCATTGTACATCGTCGAAGTTTCATAGATGGACACCTGGGTACTCCAAGTACCATTGTACATCGTCGAAGTTTCACAAATGGGAATCTGGGCACTCCAAGTACCATTGTACATCATTGAACTTTCACAGATGGGCACCTGGGCACTCCAAGTACCATTGTACATCGTTGAACTTTCACAGACAGGTACCTGGGCACTCCAAGTACCATTGTGCATCGTTGAACTTTCACAGACGGGTACCTGGGCACTCCAAGTACCATTGTGCATCGTTGAACTTTCACAGATGGGCACCTGGGCACTCCAAGTACCATTGTGCATCGCTGAACTTTCACAGACGGGTACCTGGGCACTCCAAGTACCATTGTGCATCGCTGAACTTTCACAGACGGGTACCTGGGCACACCAAGTACCATTGTGCATCGTTGAACTTTCACAGATAGATACCTCAGAGATGTTTCTGCCTTATTGTGTCTTCAAGTGTGGTGCACAGTTTGACTTCTCTACATGCTTCTGGATACTCAATAAGAATTTTTTACAGTTCAAATAAAAACTTTTTCATTGCACCGCTTTCAACTTCTTTCAGATGCTTCTAGGGACAAACAAAACATCAGATCGAAGACCACCACACTCATTGAACATAAGTTATGGCTTAGATATGTGCAAACTGTAGAGAGTTTCTGAATATAGAAACATTGACACATCTGAAAAGGGATCAAGATGGATCCTGGTGTTCGCAGTGCAAAATCGCTAAAATAGTTTGGGTTGCCCTATGTGTATTGAATGTATTGTAAACTGATCAACTGGTGCATGCAACAGAATCAAGATGGTCCTTGAGTACCCGCACATCTGCCCGCCTTGCGGCACATGTCGAGCAGATGTTCATTTGAGAGCAAACTGAGGAATTGGCTGCAATTGAACAAATTCATTTAATTTACAATTGCTGTGAAGATCTAATTTGTAAAGATCTGCCTTCTTATGACCTTTTTATGCCAAATGAAGATGATAATCTACTGTAAGTGGAGGTGGTGTGGAGGTGACCCTGAGTGATGCAGTCCTAAATGAATCTCAACTCCATCTTTTGCACCTAACTCTTACTAGTGAGGGCTGAGACATCGACAAGCTTAAAGTGCATCCATAAGGGATTATGGAAAACTTGAGATGACGTAGCGTACACGGTGCGCTTGGAGGTCTGGCACACGCTCAAGATTTGTAAAGTACCTTATACTAGCACAGTCAATTTTAATCATGTATAGGGCAGAGGTTAGGTTATGCTTCCAGTCCCGCCTTGTCACTGGCTTTCCAAATTTCGTCTTCCAAATTCCTCAAAAAGAGAAAAAAATGTAAGAGTCCCCCTAAATGCGATATGATCTCACTAACAAGTTTTCAATACTATATTTCTTTTTAGATTAAATCTACATGATACCTCCGTCGTTTTCTCTGATATGTTCTCCAGCCCACTCTGTTACATTTTTGGTTGTGACATGCAAAGCTTGGAAAAGCAAACATATTCTGACTGTGTCCTTTTAACCCACACTTGTCTTGGCTGAATAATTGTCTCATTTTTGCATTCTCACTTTGCACAACAAATTTTATCAAGCTAGTGAAATGTGGTTGCCATTAAAAATCTGCTTTAATTGGCACTTTCACTTCCTGACTTAACTATCAATCAATCAATCAATCATGTCACTTATAAAGCGCACTACATACCCGCGAGGGTCTCAAGGCGCTGGGGGAAGAGGGGGTTGTTGCTGCTACTGATCGAAGAGCCAGGTCTTGAGGAGTCTTCTGAAGGCCAGTAGGTCTTGGGTCTGTTGGAGGTTGGTGGGGAGGGTGTTCCAGGTCTTGGCGGCGAGGTGGGAGAAGGATCTGCCGCCGGCGGTC
Organism: Calotriton arnoldi; assembly: GCA_963921515.1. Taxonomy (NCBI): domain Eukaryota; kingdom Metazoa; phylum Chordata; class Amphibia; order Caudata; family Salamandridae; genus Calotriton; species Calotriton arnoldi. The sequence continues at coordinate 1,103,792 of CAWUFW010005462.1, read as the reverse complement.
GTTTTCCGGATGCGGGGGACTGTGGCGAGGGCGAGGCTGGTCGAGCGGAGCTGGCGGGTGGGGGTGTAGAAGCTGAGTCGTCTGTTGAGGTAGGCTGGTACGGAGTTGTGGAGTGCTTTGTGTGCGTGGGTGAGGAGCTTGAAGGTTATCCTCTTGTTGACAGGGAGCCAGTGCAGGTCTCTCAGGTGGGGTGTGATGTGGCTGCGTCGGGGGATGTCGAGGATAAGACGTGCAGAGGCGTTCTGGATGCGTTGCAGCCGTCTCAGGAGCTTAGCTGTCGTTCCTGCGTAGAGGGCGTTTCCGTAGTCCAGCCTGCTGGTGACGAGGGCCTGGGTGACTGTTTTTCTTGTTTCGGTGGGGATCCACTTGAAGATCCTGCGGAGCATTCGGAGGATGTTGAAGCAGGATGAGGAAACGGCGTTGACCTGCTTAGTCATGGAGAGGGTGGGGTCGAGGATGACCCCTAGGTTGCGTACGTGGTCGGTGGGTGGCGGGGCTGTTCCCAGTGATGTTGGCCACCAGGAGTCGTCCCAGGCTGAAGGGTTGGAACCAAGGATGAGGACCTCCGTCTTGTCCGAGTTCAGCTTCAGGCGGCTGGTCCTCATCCATTCGGCGACGGCCTTCATTCCTTCGTGGAGGTGGGCTTTGGCGGTGTGAGGGTCTTTGGTGAGGGAGAGGATCAGCTGGGTGTCGTCGGCGTAGGAGATGATGTTGAGGTTGTGCTGTCGGGCGACGTGGGCGAGGGTGCCATGTAGATGTTGAACAGCGTTGGGCTGAGGGAGGAGCCTTGGGGGTACGCCGCAGATGATCTTGGTGGCCTTGGATCGGAAGGGGGCGAGGCGGACGCTTTGTGTTCTGCCGGAAAGGAAGGATGTGGTCCAGTCCAGGGCCTTCTCTTGGATCCCGGCGTCGTGAAGGCGTGTTCGTAGTGTGTGGTGGCAGACCGTGTCGAAGGCGGCTGATAGGTCCAGGAGGATGAGGGCTGCTGTTTCTCCGTTGTCTAACAGGGTCCTGATGTCATCGGTGGCGGCGATGAGGGCGGTTTCGGTGCTGTGGTTGCTGCGGAAGCCGGACTGGGAAGGGTCCAGGATGTTGTTCTCCTCGAGGTAGCGGGTCAGTTGTTTGTTGACGATTTTCGTTGTATATTTTATGTATATTTTAAATGCCTGCTAACAATCCAAGAATTAAAGGGTCTATGTAAATAGAAGTATTATATTGCCGGACTTTTTACCTCACTTGACACCACCATGTTTACACGATATTGTCTCCCTTCACACAGTCTCCCGGTGAAGAGCTGCTATCGCATGGTGAACTGGAAACCCCTGCACAGAGTGGGTTTCCAGTTCATGTATGGAGGCTCTGAACAGCTGATGTGCATTACAGGTTGTAAAACCTTCCCAGGGCATCTACAGCAGCCGCAGAACCTCTTCTCCTTTTTTGTGGTGGGGGGAGGGGCCCCAGGCTGTGCTAGGCACAAAGCCCCATCCCCCGCCTCACAGAGTAGAAGATTTGTAGAGGTCGGCAGGTTTGTATTGTATTCAACCCACTCCGCCAGCCTATCTATCTCACCAACCATTCACCTGAAACAACATGGCCCTGACTAATGAACACACCTAACTGGTATCACAAAGTAACTGGAGTAAATGCATGCAATGTTGTTGAGAGCACATGACTAATCACATTAGCCACTTGATTAACCACTAGCCTTGGGTTCCAGTGTAGCATGCTACTCACCGTAAAGCGCTTCAAATCCTCATCAGGGGTAGTAAGCACTACATAAATACAATTACAGTGTTTGAGTGTTGGCACACAGTTTGCAACTAGTGAATAACTCAAGGGACCAGCAGGTGGAAGGGTATTCCAGTGTTTATTTCTTGGTCTCTAGTGTTCCATCAGAGGCAGCTCTAATGCTAATAGAGCAGAGAGCAATTACTTATTATTTCACATAATTAAGTTCACTTAATTGGAATTCGTCAAGCTCTTAGCTAATTTCTCATCTACATTTTAATGAGCACCCAGGCACATGATTTCTGTGTTCTCTCAATTGGTGACCATCTGGCTTGATACAGCCAATTGAGAAACTCAAAATCAAAAAAAGAAGTGGTTGCCCAAAATATGTTGGTATCTTAATGATTGAAATGACTGTCTTAGAATGGAAACGTGGAGAAAAATGATGAAATATGATGTCATTAAATATAGAAAGCTCTATTGCTGGTTCAAAATTGATTATGCCAATACATGTATTAATCTTGCTCATTAATTTCACCAACTAGCTATTGTGCCACCCTGTTCACTACCACTACTATCCACTCAAACACTATTGTCCACCAAAACTCTCCATTTTAATCACCACCTGCACTAACCACATGTCTATCACCCCCACTGCTAATCTCTCTCATTCACCCCTATTTTATAATGGACCCTTGATTTCCAACCACAAATTTGCCACCCCATTCAAAGCTGCTTATTCAATATCACAATATCCCTCCCTGTTCACCACCTCCCTAAATCTGACTTCCCTTAATTCAATTCTTCATTCATACTCCCGTTTGAACACCTATGTCCCTCAAATTGCAGTTTTGAATAAGTTATTAAGGAATCAACTTCCTTAATTTCAGTGCGGTAGTCTCACAACATTATAATAAAATGCTATCTTTGAATAATTACATTAAATGAAACAAAGGTGACTACTATTAAGTCAATATAGAAAAATATGAATGTGTGTTCATGTTCAAGCTTGTTTGTGTGCATATCTATATGCTAAGCAGATATTCTGCCCTACAGCATTTAAAATGAAGAAAACAAGGAGACATAAATGGATAGTAAAGATTATGTTATGATATCTGTTGGTCTTGGCCCTTCCTGCAGGGTCATTCTCAAACTTTTTGCAGTTGCCCTGCACTTTTTGCTGCATTTGTTTTTGCTGGCCTTGGGACTCTGTGCACTTTACCACTGCTAATCTGTACTAAAGCAAAGTGCTTGTGCTCTTTACCTAAAATATGGTGACAGTGGTTTATACTCATTTGGCATATTTAATTTACTTGTAAGTCCCTAGTAAAGTGGCACTACGTGTGGCCAGGGCCTGTAAATGATATGCTACTAGAGGGCTTGCAGCACTGAATGTGCCACTCACTTAAGTGGCACTTCGAACATATCTCCGGCCTGCCATTGCAGAACCTGTGTGTGCAGTTTTAAACTGCTGTGTCGACCTGGCAAAATAAACCTTATGCCAGGCCTAAATCTTCCTTTTTAATGCATATGTCACCCCTAGGTTAGGCTCTTGACAGCCCAGAGGGTAGGGTGCAATGTACCTTTAGGTTTACATGTCCCAGTAGTACATTTGTTTTTCACTACTACAAGGCCTATCTCTCCCACAAGACAACATTGGAGTAGCCTTATTACATTTTATTAGTGTAATTTCCAAATGGGAAGAGATAACCAGTTCATGTTTGGTGGCTTTGGAATCACAATTTAAACTCCTAACTCATGGTGAAGTCAGAATTTAAATTTAAATTCTGAAAATGCCACTTAAGTTGGCATTTTCTTGCCTTAGCCATGTGGTGCCTGCAGGCACATGACTGGGTGTGGGTGACAGTTGGGCTTTGTGTTTTCCTCCTAGACAGCCACACACAATGGAGAGCTTAGATGTGAGTGGATGGGCCATCACTGGCAGGATGGGAGGAAGGAGCTGGGCCAGCCCCACTTACACTTGAATGGGCTGTGTCCTGTCTCCACACAAAGCGCTGCATATCCCCTGTAGTTTTCTGGAACCAGGGCCAGGAAGGCAGGGCATCTGTGCACTTCAAAGGCAAGCCTCTAGACGTTTCAAAGTCACAACTTTGTATAAAAATAGGACCCCAGACACCAGTTCTTCTGTACACTTCTGTACCAGTGGATACTCTGCCAGGAAGAAGGGCTGCTGTGCTACTACAAGGACTGCCACTCTACAAGATTGGTGCAATAAAGGAACTGCTGCCCTACTGTGCTGACCTGCTGCCTGCTGCCTCTTGCCTGGGGAACAAGAACTGGACCTGCACCTTCATCTTGAAGCCAGGACCTTCGAGTGACTCGAAGGGCTAGTTCGCTGGCCACCTGATCTGAGCCTCAGGGACATAAAAGGCTCCCCAACCAGCTTCTGGGCCAAGCTGCAGTGAGTTCCAGACCTCCAACTGGTGCCTCTCAGGTCCTGGACCCTTGGTGTGGCTCAGTGCTCTTGAAATCAAGCTTTTGGCCTCTTCGCGTCCGCAAACGAGCCAGTACGCACCAGAATCACAGCCCTGAAATTGAAAACCAGCACGAGCCACCACCAGCTCATTGCTTTGCACAGCAAGCATCAATCTCCTGCGGAGGACCGCCACCACGAAGCTCCAGCCCGCCCGTCTGTGTCACCCGGCCTGCTCTTCTTGCCACGCTGACCATTGCCAACGAAGCTCTCCTTGCTCCACACGGTTTTCTCCAACAGGAACAGGAGAAGGTAAACCTTCTGTGGCACTATTCTGGGACTGTATCTGACCCACACTCCATCGGGGTCGGCCTGAACTTTTGAGTTTGACCGGTCCAGCGCAATCAGATATCTCCAGTTCACACTTTCTAGTTTTAGGCTCTATTTTTCACTTTCTGCTTTAAAAATTCATAACTCAGTTTCTACTGATTGGATTTTGTCGTTTTGGTCTTGTTTTATTTATTTAATTTAGCTTGATTTTTCTAAATGAGTGGAGTATCTTTTTGTGGGGTATCTTTTTGTGTGGTGTTTTCTCTGTTTTACTGTTTGAAGGGCTTCACAAATACATTACACATTGGCTTTAAGTTAAGCCTGATTTCTCTGTGCCAATATTAATTTGAGGTTTGCTTGTGCCTTACTTGGACTAGGATTGTGGTTGCTTCTTGACTAGGGCTCACAGGCTTGTCAACCAGTAACCCAATTTTTACCAATATCATATTGATAATTGATTTCTGTATGTCCTTGAAATATATGTAGGTAATTATAGCATTTCAGTGGTGAGATGTCAATTGAAACCACACTTTCTATGGAAACACCTATTGCCCAAAGTGGGTAGGGATTCTTTAGCTTCCTAACTTTGCCCGTTTGTTAGTAATGTTGACAGTTTGTATCCCTTCTATTTGATTTGCGCATAGTTCGAAGATGCTCACTTCTATGATTTTGATTTCTCTGATTTATTTCCATCCACAGCAATTTAGTTTTACGTTGCATTAATCCAAAATAAGTGTTTCAATTGCAGTGCATTCTTCCAGCATGAAATATAGGTTGTAGGACATCTTAATGCCATTATTTATTTTAATTTAGATATGTAGAGCATGTTGAAAATCTAGATAGTAGTGATGAGAGAACTAGTGATAATCAAGCTTTTATTGTTTAGTTTTTGGATTGAGAGGGGTCCAGCATCCTTTTGTGAGTTCAAGTCACCCCCAACATTCACATTATTTTTGCCTTGCACATTGTCAGGCAGACCTTATGAACAAAAAGACCAAGGATAATGAACATTTAGTGGATACAAAGTTTGATAATAAGATCTTTGTTGTATATGTTCTAGTTTAAAAAAAACACAAACTTCTTTGTCTCAAATTTGTCAAAACCATGGGCAGGTAAATAATTTTTCGGTATTATGCCCACTCCTCTATAGTGGGAAGAGTATTTTGATTCAAGAACATCTCTTTGGATTTTTGTGGACCTTACTTGATAGGGGAACTTATCCCCATCAAGCTCCTTGTTTTTACTTTGATGCCAACAAAATCAAGTATTCGTTTGTAGGTTTGCGACTGCTATCAACTAATATCCTCTATAATACTTGCTGAATTTTTCAAATTGGTGTGTGCTTTTTGTCTGGTTTAGTTGGGATATTTAAATGGGTGTATTAAAAGAATATATAAAAAAGCAGATAGAATTAAAAAAAAATAAGAAAAACAAATAGGCTAGCTTGCTTAGAAAAGGGGCAATTTTCACTTTTCAGTTGATGTCCACATAAAGCCATTTACGTTTTTCTCCTTTATTTAAATTTATGTTACATTATGCTGTTTCAGCAGTTATATTATTTCCATTGTCTTTTCTTTATTTCATTCTTAATCTGATTACTATTTTAGTTTCATTTTAGTTTCATGCTTGATATTTTGTGGTCATTAATATATTACAAAGTCAGAGCTGAGAGCTCATTTTAATTCCTCAAACCACGTCTGAACAGTATTAGACGATACAATGGTGTCAGGAGAATTTTGAATCTGTGTTTAGTGATTTAAAAATACTTCTCCAAACCGAGAGTACCCAACTACTCAATTGTTTACGGTAAATAATTAATTTGTAGTTAACATGCCCCTAGAATGCTGAATTGGAAGTGTTGCTGGTCCAGAAAACCCAACAAGAATAAAATGGACTGAGATTAGGCAAATTCAGTTGGACGCGCGACAGAGGCAGGGAATTTTATAGGAACATCGATTACTGGAAGGAAGTGATAATAGTGAGAACTTGTAATTGACTTGTGAAGATGGTATATGTAGTACCCATTTTTGTCACACACCAATGGGGGAGATGTTTAATGAGCTGATTGTGAGTATTGAGCTTGGCTTCGTGAACAACTTATTGGCTAGACCTTTTCCTATGCCTTATACTTTTAATGGAAGAGGCTTATCCTCAACAATAGATTCTATACTGGTTTCACTCAACCATGCACCTAGGTTGCATTCTTTTATGGTGGGTGATAATCCCATGAGTGACCATTTTCCCTTATGCCTAGAGGTCAATTTGCCATCACATAGGCTTGTTAGGGCTGATAATGTTACAGAGATGTTGGGTAAAGTAATACTTAATAGAACCAATGGTTACACCCTGCGGTGGACAAAGGTTGATCCAGATGCTGTTACAAAACAGCTAGTAATAAAATGCAAAACTGCCTTCGATAACTGCTTGAGTGAAACAGCCCCACATGATGATATTTTATTGTCTTTTCAGCAAATAGTAGCTGGGGTTAGGGAGTTATTATTTGTGCAATCCAGCAACAAGGTTAAAAAACAGGGGTGGTTCACCACAAAATGTACACGTGCACTTACCAACCTAAAGCAGGAGCTGTGCAGGCAGCCCAGAAACCTTACCAAGGTCAGACAGGCAAGATCAGACTATAGACTGGCTCTTAAGGAAAGAAGATGTGCCCAGAGAAGGGAAGGATGGGAATCCCTTCACAGTGCGGCACTCTTGAAAGATAGTGCTGCTTTTTGGAGAGCGGTGAAAAACCCGTTTTTACAATCCATGGGTGGCCCTACAATAGAAATCGCTATACCCGAGGAGCTATGGATTAAACACTTTTCAAAGGTGTATAATGGGCAAGCAAATTCTTGCCTTCCAGTTAGTGATACGTCAGTGGAGTCCACTGACTATGCAGATCTACAGTTCACCTTGGAGGAAGTGGAAAGAGCCCTGTTAGCGAGCCAGGGCGGTAAGGCGCCTGGCCCTGATGGAGTACCTGTGGACTTGTTTAAGTCAAATATCGTCCTTTGGGGGCCCATTATAACACAAGTTATTAATGCCAGTTGTATGTCCTCTATGCCAAAGACATGGCCGGAATCCATCATCGTCCCAATCTTTAAAAAAGGAGACCGAGATGATCCCGGGTGTTACAGGCCTATTTCCTTAATAGATTCTATGGTCAAGGTAGCGGGACGGGTTATCTTGGAACGCCTGCAAGCCTGGGCAGAAGAGAACTCGGTCCTATCTGATATACAATATGGTTTCAGAGAAGGTTTGGGGATGATTGAGCAGAGTTTAAATTTGGCCTTATTGGTGGGTAAACATATGAGAGCCAAGAAAGGCCGTTTTTACCTGGCATTTGTTGACCTTACCGCGGCCTTCGACTCTGTAAGACATGACAGGCTGTGGGAGGTTCTTGGGGTTGATCCTCATATTATTCTCTTTTTAAGGCGCCTGTATAGTGGTGCATTGGCGAGTGTGCGTTTTGGTTTGGGTGGTGAGCTCACACCTGCCTTTCCCGTTAAGAGGGGGGTTCGGCAAGGTTGTGTGCTGGCCCCCTTCCTTTTTAACTTGTATATTAATGGATTGTGCCAAGCACTCCTTAGGAACAATCAAGATTTTCCCTCTGTGAACGGACGTCCTATACCTGCTCTCCTCTATGCGGATGACGCAGTATTAATGTCAAGAACTCAAATAGGTCTCCAGAGGGCTTTAGATAGTTTTACTGTTTTTATGAAGGACCTTGGTCTTAAGATTAATATTTCTAAGACTTTTACAATGAGCTGTGGCCGTGGGTCTCTGAGGATGAAAAGCATGTTTGTGGACAGGCAAAAACTAGTACAGACTAAGAGTTTTTCCTACCTCGGTATTTTATTCAATCAAGGGGACTTGTGGGCTCAAGCCATTCTTGCAAAAAAACTGGCACTTATTAAGACAACAGCTGCCTGGCATCTTTCTCAAGAAAGCTAGGTAGGAAGCCGCCAGGGGAGCTTATTCAAATTTACAAGGCCAAATGCACCGCTAATGCAATGTACGGGGCGGGAGTATGGGGTTTTGTTAATACTCACCCTATACAAACTGTGGAAAACTCTTTCTTAAGATATATTTTATCGGTGCCAGCCAGCTCACCTTCTTATGCCTGCCACGATGAGCTGGGTCTTCCTTTTATCTCCGATCTTATTAAATTAGAACCAATTCTCCTGTGGCACAGGATCTGGTCAAAGGACCAGCCTAAGCTAAATAGGGAGATCTTACAGGACTGCCTAAAACTGGAAGGGGCTTTAAAGATCCCCTGGGTAAAGTATGTGTGTGATTTCATGAACGATATTGGGCACCCAGAATACTTTACTGACCCTAGGTCTATACAGGCAATCTCTAGAAAGGCCCTAGGAAAGGAGTGTCTTCAGCTATTGGTTACAATAAGAATGACAGGAGAAATTTTAAAACCTAGTGTAAGGCAACATCAGTTAATTATAACCACCTCTTATATGGAACCTTACCTTACATTTGTACCTGGAGGTTTTGACAGGCGGCTACTAACTTGGTTCAGGCTGGACATCGTCCATAGACTCGTGACCTTCCCAAAAATCAATGATTAGTCACGGGATTTGCCTCTATGTCCGTGTGACAATCACTCCACCCAGTCCACCATTCATTTGGTTTTATTCTGTAAATTTTATGCAGTTTTGAGGAAAGCGTGGATTTTACCGTTTTTAAAACAACAGGGATTGCGGCAATGCCGCCCTGCATTAATTAGGCTACAGTTTTTGGAGGACGAACAAACTGCCTGGGGTTTAGCTATGTTCTTTAAGAAGGTACTCCTTCAAAGGAAATCTATTATGACGGATGAATTGTAGCAGAACGGGCACTTGATATTTTTATGGTTTTATTACTGTAGCTTCAATATTAACTGATATCTTAATATCATTATAGGATTGATGTTTTTATAATGTGTGTAATTTTGTGATAATATGTATCTTTGTCTTTTTATGTGCTTTTATGATTGTTAAAACAGCAGTCGAATAAAGCTTTCCTTGACTTGACTTGACTTGACTTGTGTAACTGGCTACATGAAAATGACACACCCTTGGGTTAGGCGAAGCAATGTGCTTGTGCTGAAACAGCAATCATAGGTAGATGAATAATCCAAGCAAGGCCAAACATGTTTAAATAAAGAAATTAGACTTACCCAAAAAATAAAAATAATAGAGACATGTGTATGTGCGGTACAGCAGGTTAGGCGTGAAGCCTTTGGTAAAAAAAAATGGGCAGCTCTCTATGAAGCGTGGGAAGACAGGCACTCCAGCACCTTCTATAGATATGTTAATAGCTTTATTAGAAAATGGCAGACTCCCTAACCGGGAAACATGGCCTCAGATCCCAGCTTCTCCACCTGACCTAAATATGTGACTCTGCAGAAAAGGTTTTCACCTCATTGTGACTCTTTAATTATTTACAATTTTGGGTACCCCTAGTAGAGATTCATTTTAGTGTGCAGTGTAACCCATATGTTGCTTAATATATATCGTGCCCTATAATATTAATATTATTAACCATCTAATATAGTGCATAAAAATGTAATTGACTATTGGATGAGTCATGGCAAACATTGGCATGGAATTATTGATTAAATCTTTCTAGTACTGTGAAATATATTGAAACAATTGGAAAAAAGTAACTGTCTTTGAATGTTTAAAATATATATGACAAATATTATGACATGCCATCCATTGTAGGACCATCTAGGTTTTCAGTGGTTGCTAAGGCCAAATCTGGCTCTTGACCCAGCTGTTCTTATGAAATTTCTAGCTGTTCATAACTACCCAGTAGGCTTCCATCTAGATATTGCCTTTCAGGAATTAAACCTCCTATTGTATGGGCACCGCGTCCAGAGGGATAAAGAAGTATGCCAAACAGAGAGTGCCATGTCTGAAAATAATAAAGGAAAAACGAGAATATATGTGAGGTAATGTGGGAACTCCGTCACACAGAAATGATGTTCATGTATTAATGGTGCTAAAGTCTTTAAACATGAACTAGTCAATTAAATGTACACATTGTGAGATGCATATCCAATACATGCACAGTGACTTTGATTTTTGTAACTTATTTTGCTGTTTTTATAGAGCCAACCTGGCAAGAGGGCATTTAAACGCTTTACAACAGAGCCAGACTAAGGGCCTGATCACAAGTTTGACGGATGGGATACTATGTCACAAACGTGACGGATATCCCGTCCGCCGTATTGAAAGTTTCATTGGATGTAATGGAATTGTAATTTGGCGGATGGGATATCCGTCACGTTTGTGACGGAGTAACTCTGTCCGCCAGCCTCGTAATCAGGCCCTAAGTTACATATTTTTTGCCACAGGATAATGGTTAAATACAAAACAATAAAGTATAGTACGTACTATGAATATTAAACTTTTAATTGTTTATTTTTCTTTAGTTATTATTTTCTATAACTTGTTGAGTCTTTTTTAATGCATTTTTAGTAACAGTTGCCGTCAAACAAACATAGGTGATTGAGCAAGCAACAACTGTCTGATTTCTTCCAATTTTGTAATATGATTTATGTCTCACCCACGATCAAAGCAGTCTTACCCCTCCTCCCACCTTATTTTATTTAAAAAAATGTACTTGCAGCAACCAAAGCTTTTCTTATGGGACTGCCACCAGCACTGATGAATACCTATGTGGCTGAACACCAAAACTGTTTTGTCTTGATTCCACCTCAGGAGTCTTTCCACCACCACACCTCAATTTTGATCTCTTTCTCTACTTTTGCAGGTTGTTTTTCATCCACATTTCGCTCTCTGCACTGTTTACCTATCTTTTTTTGCTCCTAGTTTCTTTCTTTTCAGACTTTATCTTTCTTGCTCCGGATCAAAGTCTAATGATGAATAAAAAAGTCACCATCTTCAAAAATGAGTGCCGGTGCCCACCGCATGCAATCTCGGGCACAAATTACGCACTTTTAGGTAAATCGTTCTATCTTGTCTAATTTGCTGATAAAATCGGCTTTACGTAGCATTCAAAATGTGTACAGTAAGCATGATATAGAAACAAATTACTATTCAATTCAAGAACATTTATTGTCATTGCCAGAAACACAAGGATTGAAATCTCAGAATACAATACATCTTAATGTATTATACAACCATAAAATAAAACACCCTTATAATCAAAGAAAGCTAGTTAACAACATTTGCCATTATTTCTTACTATTTTACTGCTTTTTTCACGCTTACCTCACTTTTTATCACTACTCGCTTCAATTTTTAACTCTCCTCATTGCTCACAGATATTTCTTGTCATTCAGCTCCGCTATACAATCTTATACGTTATTTCAACCGCTCTCGCCGTCACGTCCCACGCCTCTTTTTATTTATTTGAGCACACACACTCACTCACCTCTACTCGTCACAACCTTTTAGCTATGTCAATGTCCCAGTTTTATTTTCTCTATTATTTATAGATGGGAACATCCCCAGAGGGGCATTCAAACCTTGCACGAATCCTCAAAGAAGACCAGGAGATGCCTTCTGGAATCCTTCTTTCTACTTGGTGTTCATCTTTTTGGCCTACGACTCATGCCTGCCCACTCCAAACTCGTCTTTCAGACACGACTCCCCAACATTCTCCTGAGAGCAGCTTTGATCTCCTTGTTCCTCAGGCTGTAAATGAAGGGGTTCACCATTGGTGTGACTGCAGTGTACATGAGGCTGACAAGCTTGTCCCTGTAGAGTGAGCGAGCGGATGAGGGCTGCAGGAATGTAATCATACCAGCACCGTAGAACAGCGAAACAACAGCTAAATGGGAGGCACATGTGGAAAAGGCAGTTCGCCTTCCATGTGCTGTCCGTATTTTCAAGATGGCCGCAAGTATGGAAATGTAGGACAACAGGACACATGCCAATGGGCTCAATATGAGCAAAGACGCTTCAATGAAAAGAACTATGTTGTTGGTGGAAGTATCTGAACATGATATGTTCAGCAAGGTTGGAAGATCACAAAAGAAATGGGTGATGACATTGGATCCACAAAAGGACAATGTTGTTGCCAGAAGAGTGTGTAATAGAGAGTGCAGAGAAGACACCGTCCATGAAAAGATCACCATTCCCAAGCAGAGTCTTCTGGTCATCACTGCGGTGTAATGCAACGGGAGGCATATGGCTACGTATCGATCATAGGCCATCCCTGCCAAGAGAAAGCTTTCTGTATTCCCGACAAGTAAAAAGGAGTACATCTGCACAAAACAAGCAGAAAAGCTAATTGTCTTCTTCACAGAGACTAAGTCCACCAACATTTTTGGCACGGTCACCGAAGCCATGCTCATGTCTACAAACGAAAAGTTTGCAAGTAGATAGTACATTGGCGTCTGGAGGCGCGTGTCGGTCCATACTGCCATTATGATGGTCACGTTCCCTATCAATGTGAGCATATATGTGATGAGGAAAAGAGTGAAAAGGAGTGGCTGATGCTGAGGCAATCCAGAGAGGCCCAAGAAGATAAATTCTACGACTTTGGTGCTGTTCGCGATTCCCATACCATTTATGTTTCTAAAGGAACCTGAAGATCAGGAGCATAGCCGAATATGTGAGACTGAACAGAAAACTTGATTCAACTCAGTATATATGCATTTGCACGCCAACAGTGGTGAATGTAAGCATATGTAAACCCTGCCTTGCATATTTTCTCTGAAAACATATTTGAGCGGCACAATTTCTAGAAGTTTATGTAGGTCAAAGTTTCTGACTTAAGCCTATATTCATTTTAGGTACAAATGGCAAATCATAACTGATGCACTGGCCTAGGAGCAGGGCTTTAAGATGTTACTATTTGAATAGAATAGCTTTTAGCTAGGTAGGGCGAGTGGTCTCAAACCCATGTTTAACCATCAGTGACAAACACATGAAAGGTCATGATGTGACCCGATACACGTCCTCTGTGATTGCCCCTCGGTACAACCCTTTTGGTAGGCAGTCGGCACCACGCTGAGCAAGACCCTAACCATCACTTCACCCCTGCCTCGTCCCCTGATCCTTCTACATGATCTAGCGCCCTCCCCGGACCTTTTCCGACTTCAGAGCCTTCTACTCCATACGGCTCTAGCCACAGCTAAGATCTGCATTCTTCACCACTGGTGTTCCCCCACCTCCTTCCCCTATACACTGTTTTGTTTTAATCTTCTAATAAAGAATTGTGAAATGAATAAGAAAAAAAGGTCAGTTCAAGTGGAAAGTATGTCCAGACAAATCTTCCATTTTTTAGCAGAACGCTTATTTTCAAGGAGCTTTAATTTCGGTCCATGTATCGATAAGATCACAATCCCAAGGTACGGGCCTTTAATGGTGATTGGCCCAGCACTGAAAGCCTGTGCTTTTCTGAGCACTGAGTTTTAGTTCAGCGACATAGACATGCCAGTCCAGGTTTGCTCCAAGAAGCAGGTTTTAATGCATAAGATCAGGACCAGCCAATGAATCTAGAACTTCCAGAGTTTTTGAACAGCAGTTGGGAAGGAAGAGAGGTGGCCTTTCTGCTAGAGTGGCCACTTTGGAACTGGGCACCAGCAATCCTGGAGTTAGTTCAACAGTCTGTGATTGTTGCCAAATCACTTGATGCCTAAAAAAAGACAAAAGATATTTAATTAACCCTGGTGCTCATGAAAAGCATTCTGATGCCCTTGAGCCAAGTTCACGCTTTATAAAACAGCAATTTTTTTTTTTTTTAAACAGAGCGGGAATTGAAGGGAGTGGTGCAATTTTATCACATTTTAAAGGTGGAAGAAGTGGCATCACTTTCCACTTAATTTTCAGGAGTTGAGCAAGTGATGCTTCTTGTCCTGATATCAAAGGAAGTATCATCAAACATGTTATGTCAAGAAATAGGGATAATCTGATATAATGCTTTCCAAAACACAGAATATACAAGGCACTGAATCACCTCTGACTCTAGGTTTAACTGGAGGGATTATATTTCTCAGTGGCGTAGCTGGGGGGTGGTGGGGTGGACGGGTGGCACTGTTTTTTGGGGCGACGAAGGTGATATAAGTCATGTCTGTCGACTACCACCATCCCCCTGCCCCCTGGAAACAAGTCGTCAGTCAGCCACCAGACCACCCCAGAACAAGTCGTCCGTCGGCCGCCACCTCCAGCTCTTACCTGCACCGGGCGGCAAACTTAGGGTCCGCCCCGGATGGCATTAGGTCTAGCTACGCCAATGATATTTCTCACTATTTGACAAGCACCACTGGCTACAAAGCCAGAAAATAATTTTCAAATCCCTCTGCATATGTTCATGGGCCTGTCTTTCGAGATAATATCCAAATCCCTACACATACTCATCCTCAACTAGAATCTTTGCTGTAACCAGAGGCTCCCTCTCTACAGCTGACAGTAGATCTCTCCTCATCTGAACCCATCAACCCTGGGACCGCCTGCGTTTTTCATCAGATTACACCTCACACTAAACTTGGTTATTTCCCATCACTTTACCTAATGTGTGGGTAGTTGCTGCTATCTACAAAATAGCCCTCCAGGTCACTTGATTTTCACTTCATCAGACCTACACTCTTCGTTTGGTGGGCATTTTTTTTATGTAGTCAGTATTTTTCTGGCACGTCAGACTTTTTGTGGCATAGACCAATCGCCCTTCAATGCAACTTTATTGTGTTCGTTAGTGTGTACCATTTGTATTAAATGCTTGTTTTTGATCATTGTTACAGCTCTCACTCTTTTTTTTGTTTAAATTTGTTTATTGAATTTCAACATTTTTGATGCTAGTAAACAAGCATCTGCTCGGGTCACATACTTACGCATATATTACAAAAAGACAAATAGCATAGGCAATCTACATATTAAGAGCATGTATGCTTTACTTGTTTGCGCATCGCATAGGATGTATCGTGTGTGTTAATGTTTTAAGAAACGGGGAATGCATGAACTTGGACAGAGTTGTGCTGTACCACTTGGGCTCTTGAGATAGCACCTACCCGGCTCGGTGTTCCTTTGTTTCCCCTGCAATGCACTCTGTGATTATAGTCGCATCTCGTCTACCTGCTGTGGGTACGAGATTCTGGTCACGACTGAGTGAATAGATATAATGTACCTGGTTGTGCACGTGAGAAGCATAGCCAGTTGGGCTACCCGACTCCTTATTTTGCGAGGTACCTAGCAGCGTCTGACATAGCATGCGTGAACCATTGGGCCTTGCCAGTCATCTACGTCACACGGAGGTCCCGGATGTACAGCTCTCACTCTTAGGCACTTTATAAATTAAATTACAAAGTGTGATGATAGGTCTACAACATTGCATGCTACTGAGGGGGAATTTTCAAGGTTTGAGGATGTTTCTTGAAAATCTGACTTGGTGGCCACCAAGAAGTGATGATTACTTGCTGAGGCGCCTTTATTGACTTCGAAAGTTAAGAGGAAGCCCCTTGTCACAGTATCATTTAATTCATGTACGGCTATACACGGTTCTCAAAAGATAATGCCACTGAAGAAATTCACAAATGTCCATTCTTGAAATAGTATTTGAAATTTGGTGACTAATTGCGTCCGCTGGCAAAATTCTCCTTCGAAATTTAGTTTGCAGAATTTTTGTTTATTGAATGAAATGAGGTTAACTTATCTTGCTAAAAAAAATCAACAAACAATAGGAATGTTGTCCATTTCCAAATCTTTTCTGCACATTTCTTTTCCCCACTATTTTGTTGATCCTGGATAGATAGGTCATTGGCTCTGAATTAGGGGAAGAAGATACCGGTTATTTAACTTAGACACCAATTATGAGGGACCTTTCCTGCATTTCTGTG
>CAWUFW010005462.1:1080000-1082500 GCA_963921515.1 Calotriton arnoldi | reverse complement strand
CAACATGCTCGGCATGCGCATCCAAGAGCACAAAATGAGGCTAGACTAACAGCTCTAGCAAGCAGCAAACCATCAAAACTATGGTCACAGGAAGAAATACTGCTATTAGCAGAATTGGAAAAAATATATGAAAACAAGAGAAACATTAATGCGCTGATGGTTCCGCATTTTGACAATAAAAACAGCAAACAAATTGCAGAAAAAAGAAGAGATAGAAGAGATAAGAGAAAAAAATCGGCAAAAGATGTACTGCAAGCATCTAATATCTCAGAGAATGACTCTTGTGATGAACCAGAGATTTCAGTAGAAATAACAATGGAAAGGCGCAGAGACTTTATAAATCGGAAACGAGCGCCAAAAATAAAAAACTTTGATGAACTGAATGATAGAATCACAGAAATCGAAAAGTACACCAAGAACATCCAGCATCATGATGCTGCTATGGATCTGATGGATGAGATAGTGACTTATATCTCAGAAAACACCAATGATATAAGTCCTGTACCAGCAAATCGTACCGAACCAACGAGCGAACCCAATGAGCCTATGAGCACCGCTCAAGATGAGCAACAGATTACCCCAGTACAAAACAAGATAACAAAGAAAGATAAGAAGAATGGAAGGCTCAATCGGACACACAAGAAAAATTATGCAAAAGCTAAGGGCAGCTACAAAGAATACCAGGCAATGTTTAAAAAAGACAAAAAGAAAATTGCCAGGATAATCACCGATGGGGCAGAAGATGCCACCTGCCAAATCAGTGCGGATGAAATCTTCCAATACTATAAAAACATAATTGAAAAAGAAAACAAGAAAAATCCCAAATTCATCCCAATTGATCGGATACCGGATGAATGGGAAATTGGAGGATTGTGTAAAGAAATTACACTGCTCGAAATAACTAAAGCCTTCGATGAATCAGATTTAAAAAAGCAGTGGGGCCTGACAAAATTGGCCTTAATGACTTACAAAATGTGCATAACAAACAACCAAGACTGCTGCCCAGAATCTTGTCGTCTTGGTTATTGATGAGAAGAGTACCAGAAAGTATCAAAAAGAACCGATCGATTTTAATACCTAAAAATGTACCGATTAGCGAACTGAAAAAAATCAGTAATTGGCGTCCAATTACCATCGGTACGGCATTCATGAAGTTGTTCACGAAAATATTAACCAAAAGACTTGCATTTTTTGTTGAATTGAACACGAGACAAAAAGGCTTCATGAAGGTGAGAGGTTGTCTCGAAAATCTGACTCTTCTCCAAAACATCATAAAAGGGGCACGAAAAAACAGAAGCTCGTTAGCAGTGGTGTTCATAGACATCTCAAAAGCCTTTGACTCTGTCAGCCATGGTCACATTTTACAGAGTTTGGAAAGGCTCAGAGTCCCATCATGCATCAGAGACATAGTACAAGACTTATACACTGACTCAACAACATTTTTCAAGGGAAAAAACAATGAAGCAACTCCAGAAATGCAAATGATGTCGGGAGTTAAGCAAGGTGACTCATTATCCCCACTGTTGTTTAACATTGCCATGGACCCCTTGATCTGTGATCTTCAGAAAGATGGCAAGGGCTTCACATTCGGCTCTGATGGTCTCATTAAGCAAGTCACCGCTCTTGCCTTTGCGGATGATATTGCAGTACTCAGCAACACCTGGGAAGGAATGAGTACAAATCTGAAGATCATTGAAAAATTCAGTAAAACAACAGGCTTAAAGCTTAATGTGAAAAAAACACATGGATTTTATATAAGTCACCATAAAGATAAGATCCTGGTCAACAACTGCAAACCATGGCAATTTGAAAAACAAAATATTGAAAACATTAATCCAGGAGAAAGCGAGAGATACCTCGGATTGAACTTTGATCCACACATCGGCCATTCAAGTAACAACAAAATTAATGAGGTTCTTGTTGACTGGGCACAAAAACTCGACAATTTACCACTAAAGCCCACACAGAAAATAGAAATATTGTGTCAATATTTGATCCCTAAACTGTCATTTAAGTTGGAAATGACAGGAACAGAAACTAAAACTTTAAACATGCTGGATCAAACAATAAAAAAGTATGTCAAACATTTCCTACACCTACCTGCATACACATGTGATGGTCTCCTATATTCGAAAAGATCCTTTGGGGGCCTCAGTATACCAAAGTTATGTACGACAATTGGTCTAAACAAAATCAATAGTTTATTGTATCTCAGGGAAGCTCCAGATCTGTACATAGCTCAATCTTTCATATATGCAGGAGAAGTAATCGATGAAAAAATTGATAACATCATCAAAACACACAAACTCAACATTCTGGACAGTAGATTTCTGAGTTATGAATTGAATTTGGTAGCAACATATGATTGGAGAAAAGAGGAATTTCAAAAATGGGCAAATCTCCCCGTCCAAGGTGATGGTATAAAATACCTAGCAAGTAATCCAACCTCAAATTTCTGGATCAGCAAACATAATAAAATGAAAGAAAATCAATACATAGC